>CM060958.1:138155956-138228456 GCA_030765055.1 Mantis religiosa | reverse complement strand
CTCTACCGTTTCATAGTGCGTCCTACACACGGCTAGTGTGAAAGAACAATTAATTCCCATTAATTGTACCTAATAGTAGCCCGAACTATAAAGCCCGGGCCTTAAAGTACTTACAGCATAGTAAGTCGTCATTAAGGTAGTTGCCTTATGTCTTTACGAGAACTCCTAGTGGTTTACCGGGAGAAACACGAGTCAGTTGGAGAATTTAATGTCATGTCGGCACGTTGGCCATAGTATCTCAAGGTATAGAGCGGCTGGACGGAGAACAGAAGATCCGTGGTTCAAATTCCGGCTATGGCATTAAATTTTTCATTCTGGCTCTACCATTTCATAGTGCGTCCTACACACGGCTAGTGTGAAAGAACAATTAATTCCCATTAATTGTACCTAATAGTGGTCCGAACTATAAAGCCCGGGCCTTAAAGTACTTACAGCATAGTAAGTCGCCATTAAGGTAGTTGTCTCAAGTCTTTATGAGAACTCCTAGTGGTTTACCAGGAGAAACACGAGTCAGTTGCAGAATTTAATGTCATGTCGGCACGTTGGCCATAGTTACTCAAAGGTTAGAGCGCCTGGAAGGAAACCAGGAGATCCGCGGTTCAAATCCCGGCTATGGCATTGAATTTTTCAGTCTGGCTCTATCATTTCATAGTGCGTCCTACACACGTCTAGTTTGAAAGGACAATTAATTTCCATTAATTGTAGTTAATAGTGGTCCGAACCATAATGCCCGGGTCTTAAAGTACTCACAGCATAGTAAGTCGCCATTAAGGTAGTTGTCTCATGTGTTTATGAGAACTCCTAGTGGTTTACCGGGAGAAACAAGAGTCAGTTGGAGAATTTAATGTCTTGTCGGCACGTTGGCCATATTAGCTCAAAGGTTAGAGCGGCTGGACGGCAACCAGAGGATCCGTGGTTTAAATTCTGGCATTGAATTTTTCAGTCTGGCCCTATCGTTTCATAGTGCGTCCTACACACGGCTAGTGTGAAAGAACAATTAGTTTCCATTAATTTACCTAATAGTGGTTTCCTATAAAGCCCGGGCCTTACAGCATAGTAAGTCGTCATTAAGGTAGTTGTCTCATGTGTTTATGAGAACTCCTAGTGGTTTACCGGGAAAAATACGAGTCAGTTGGAGAATTTAATGTCATGTTGGCACGTTGGCCATAGTATCTCAAGGGTTAGAGCGTCCTACAGACGGCTAGTGTGAAAGAACAATTAATTTCCAGTAACTGCAGTGTTAGGTATTATGCAGGGTGAGTTACGTGACAACACTGTGTATTTTAGATGAATCTAGCATCTTTACATACCCGGAAGGTGAGCATAAGCGTCATGTGGAAAGCAAAATGATTACGTTACACAGTCCTGTGCCTTGCCTTCGTGTGTTGGGTGGGCAGTATACTCTGAGATACAGATGTGACAGTTCACCAGTGCGGCAGCAAACAGTTTCTTCAAACAATGAGAAGTGTTGTCGCTAGCAGTGTTTTGTCTTCAATCTCACGCATTGTAGAAACTACCAGCTAAATAATAATTCTAATGGGAAAAAGTGACAAAACATCTCGAGACTACATTGATTTTTGGGTTAGCAAAAAGTAGGAAAATTCGGTGTCATGGTTGAAATTACTTTTACTTGAGTTAATCACTCTGCAAACGCTGATAAATACACCTTCACGAGCCAAAACGCTGCGCGACTATAGCGAAATGCGGATCTAGGACATTTCCGCTGCGGCCACTTTATGACATCGGACAAGTCAAGTACGTCGCGTCTTATTCGCGTCCTGCTCACGAGCGAACAGATCGTTCCCTGTCTCTATTATGTGTTTCAAATCGGAAGGTGTTTGACCTTGAGCGCTACTAGGTGAGCAACCAATCGGAGTTCTGCGGTGTTGTCATATTTCATTCCCGCTAAGTGGTGTGTGAGGAGCGCCAACCTAATCAATTTGTATGAAATACTATTCGTGCTAAGACAAATATTCAGATTTTGCCGAAACTGGTCCATGTGGAAGGTAGAGAGTAATGTATCTAACATAACCATGAAAACCCCATATTTTAAGCTCAAATAGTTTTTCTAATACAAATAAATAAACGACTATTACCTCTGTTATAACCATAAATCGTGACGTAAGCACTGTAAGAAATTGGCATGTATGCGTGTACGTATATTTGCAATTACTCAGAACTGAAACGTAAATGTTTGACATGACGTGATAAAAGAATTACTTTGAATAATCCAATTCGAGCGAGAGGAAACAATAAATTTCCCGTTGCACTGACAGAACGTGTCTGCTCACATTATATCTTTGTTTATGAATGGTTGGTAATCTCTATTTACTCTAGAGAGTTCAAAGTGTTTGGTGTGTATGTACATATACTTTTCATTACTCAGAACTAGAATTTAAACTACTGACATGACGTGATAAAAAAATTACTGTGAATAAGTCAAGGTGTTAAATTTGAGAAAGAGCAAACACTTCATTTCCTGTTAGCCTGTGGAATGCTGTATGATTATGTTTATGAATGAATGCTGGATAAGAAGTGTTTATTTACTCTGGAGAGTTCAGATCAATATCATTCAATTGTTCTTTACACAACAATAGAGAAATAGTTAAATAGTGCAATGGGCTCTTGCGGTGAATTTAGTGGCGAGTCAAAAAGGCAGGTATTGTGAAGTCAGGCTCCAGGTATTATTTTTAAGGTGTACACGTACTTCAGAAACTTTTTGGAAACAGAGACTAAAAATGGGTTATTGCAAAGAGTACTTCCATTTAAAAAGACGGAAAAGGTGTATCAGCTGGACCAACTTGCAATTGAAACGGGACACGAGGTAACACGCCCCCTACCTTACCACTGCCAATATAATACAATTGTGTTGGTGTGGGCTCAAATAAAAAGGGGAATTGCAAACAGAAATAATACTTTTAAACTGACCGACGTTAAACGACTTGTTCACGAAGAAATTGACAAGGTAACCCAACAGGACTCGGAAAACTGCGTGAGGCATGCAGAAAACCTTCAAAAAGACAAAAAGACGATTTTAAGAAATAAATAGCACGTGAGGAGAATTTGGAACCTATAATCATAAATTTGCAAGACTCAGATGATGAAGACAGTGACAATGACGAATTGTCTCTTAACGGAAGTGACATTGACAGCGATATGGATGATCCAGTGGCAGTTCCATTGGATTAGAAAAACAGGTAATTCATAAACTATAATTATAGTTATAGTATTTTAAAATATACATAATTTGCAAAAATTCTTTTTCCAATGGTGATTTTGGCAACTGTATCATTATAAAAGTTGTAAAATATAATTTGCTTACCCCTACGTCTGCGCCAAGCAGACCTGCACGTTGTACAGATGTTTTATTTTATCTTGACAGGAGTCCTGCGTGGTAGGGATGAGTAGCAACTGTGGTGGGGATAGTGCACCTATTGTCACAATGCGTCACACGCGTTATATTACGAGAGGGAGGGCGGTGCATAAGGTGTCTAAAAACAAATTTCATTCTCTAAGCCAGTTTTGCAGCTCTTATAAACTAAGTTGTAATTCTTACTATGGTAGTAATCTCCACGCATTTGTTGGATCTTAAATAGTACATAGGCATTTGTAACAAAACCCTGTTCTCCTCCAGCAGGCATGACAAACAACTGTCGGCCTTTCAATATCGCTGCAGAGTCCCTGTAACGTATTTCACTCCAGGCATATGGTCCAGTATGTGCTGTAATTATATAAGTTTCATCCATATAAACTATATCAACTTCACTTCGATATCTCCGAATATTTCGTAAATACTTAAGCCTTTCTGCACGTATGGTGCGATATTCGATTAAAATTTTTCTGTCACGCTTAGTGCTTTTTTTTTTTCAAATAATCCTATCTTCAAAAGAACTCTTCTTAATGTTCAGACACTGCCTTGGAAGTCAGTAGACTTTTAAGCTTCATAAGCACTTTCTTCAAAGTTTTTCTTTATTTTTCTGTGTTTTAAAAATTATTCGCAGTTCGCCTAGCTACTTCTGAATTAAAACATCTAAATTAGATTTTGTGCATGTTCTTAATCTTTGTTTACTGGGCACAGAGAAGGACATTGTTTCCCTAGCACCAATGGCATTTCTTTCCTTAATAACTCTTCTAAACTGCTTTCAGACACAACTGTTGCCTCAGATACCCTTCCCCAGATTTTTATAGCTGACCCAGGCAATTGTTCCTTTTTTATAAATCTATGGATATTGGTTATTACTTCTCGTGTTTTTAAATGTAGCACTTTATTTCCTAATGTGCTGCTAGGAGGCGTCATTTATAAATGTTCTCTTGGAACCAGGAGGCTAACACATTTTGAAACAAGCTGTAGTGTTACCGAGTAGCTCTGCACGTGTTTAGTTGCTCGCAACTGGTACGCAACTGACCTGACCTCCCCTCCAGTTGCAACCGTTCTGATGTGGACTCGTCCAGATACCACTGCGCATCGCTCTGCACTTTTCAAGATAAAAAAGTACATCTGTATTTGTGTGCGAGGGAGAAGGAAATATAAAAGGAGTGGGGTAACCAGCTGGCAACGCTGAGTGTGATACAGCATCTGATTAGCTGGACTTCAGAACTCTTCCCATTTGAAACACATAATAGTTAATCTCAAATCGCAATGGCGAATTAACAATTCGAATGTAAATGTTGGTGCCTATGGTTCCGGTTATGGACAATTGTTGGCGACGAAAAACGTATGTATTTTCATCCATCACATTCAAGTACAGAGGTATTTTTTTATCTTGAAAAGTGCAGAGCGATGCGCAGTGGTATCTGGACGAGACCACCTCAGAACGGTTGCAACTGGAGGGGAGGGCAGGTCAGTTGCGTACCAGTTGCGAGCAACTAAACACGTGCAGAGCTACTCGGTAACACTACAACTTTTTTCAACATGTGCTTGTCTCCTGGTTCCAAGAGAGCATTTATAAATGACGCCTCCTAGCAGCACATTAGGAAATAAAGTGCTACATTTAAAAACACGAGAAGTAATAACCAATATCCATAGATTTATAACAAAGGAGCAATGGTCTGGGTCAGCTATAAAAACCTGGGGAAGGGTATCTGAGGCAACAGTTGTGTCTAAAAGCAGTTTCGGAGAGTTATTAAGGAAAGAAAGGCAATTGGTGCTAGTGCAACAACGTCGTTCTCTGTGCCCAGTAAACAAAGATTAAGAACATACACAAAATCTAATTTGGATGCTTTAATTCAGAAGTAGTTAGGCGAACTATGAATAATTTTTAAAGGTCAGAAAAACAAAAACCAGCTTTGAAGAAAGTGCTTATGAAGCTAAAAATTCTACTGACTTCCAAGGCAGTGTCTGGACATTAAGAAGAGTTCTTTTGAAGCTAGGAATATTTGAAGAAATCGAACATCGCACCATACGTGCAGAAAGGCTTAAGTATTTACGAAATGTTCGGAGATATCGAAGTGAAGTTTATATAGTTTATATGGATGAAACTTATATAAATACAGCACATACTGGACCATATGCCTGGAGTGAAATACGTTACAGGGACTCTGCAGCGATATTGAAAGGCCGACAGTTGTTTATCATGCCTGCTGGGGGAGAACAGGGTTTTGTTCCAAATGCCTATGTACTATTTAAGATCCAACAAAAGCGTGGATATAGCTACTATAGTAATAATTACAACTTAGTTTATAAGAGCTGCAAAACTGGCTTCGAGAATGAAATTTGTTTTTAGACACCTTATGCACTGCCCTCCCCTCTGGTAAATCTTAAGCGTGTGACGCATTGTGGCGATAGGTGCACTATCCCCACCACAGTTGCTACTGATCCCTATCGCGCAGGATTCCTGTCAAGATAAAATAATACATCTGTACTGTAGTGTAGCAATGCCTATACAAATATCATAGTATAACCGTTTAATATATTTACGTTTCTCACTACTGATTGCCCAGGACAAGAAGGCTTGCTAGAGGAATGTGTAACGTAAGCAACTTTTGCTGTCTCCTCGGGGTGTATGCTTGCCTACCGAGAATGACAAGGATGGAAGGCTCGTTTAAAATACCCAAGTGTTGTCACATAACTCATCTATACATAATACCTACCGCTGCAACAAACATAGATCTGGCAGCAAGGGTGACTCATATACACTCTCATTCACTCATTTCCTAGTAAACAGATCCGCTACCTGAGCAGATAAACAGATCAAGCTCCTCTGCCCTTCATACCCCTCTAGCCTGCTTGTCGTGGGCATACAGTATAAAATCATATCGGACGATGAATGAAATAGGTAAACTAATGCTCAAATGAGCCCAGGATTCATAGAGCTAAGAGTTAACCGACATTCATCTTACAGAATAAGGGCAAACCTCAGCAAAAACGTTATACAGCTAATTCATTCTGAAGGAATTCGAACTCGGGTCTCTTGAGGCAGAAAGGCTACCACCACGCGACACTTAATAGACATTGAACAAATAGTCTGAGCAGCCAGTACCAGAACCAAATCGAATCGATGTTGGCAGGCTGCGAGCAGCGCGATGGAGTGTATAAACAGTATCTGCCCTTGTTGGGGATTGAGGGGTTGCAAAATGACGGGTGTAATTAGGTTGTTGGAATGAAGGGATCTAGCAAAATTTGCTCCTCGTCGACTGCACCACGAAGTAAAACGGCACTAGTGCATAGCTAAGCTATGGTGACTTGTCCTAAAATCATTGTTTTCAGCGAAAACTACTAACACTTTCAATTATCCAAGCATCTCTTTGGGAATTGTAGAGAAGCTCAGCATTGACTGCTTTTAAGATTTGGTTCTGTGCAGGGGCGGTTCCTCCATAAGGTGGCAGGTTTGCGCTACACCCACTGATTCTGAATATACAACTGGTGCATTTTGCACATTAAAGCTGTACTTGTTTGCATTGTTTTATATAAAAACATGTTTCAATTACGCTTATCGTCTGTAGCTGCCCATGACCGCAGAAGTCGAAATAAACAGTGATTAGCTATAGGAGCCGCCAGGTTTGCAGCGAAGTGTTAACCTAAGATTTCACCCAAATGTAGGCTCTCTGAGGGGGTTGCGGGAAGGTGAAGAGATGGTAGTGGCTTCTTATACATTGCTTAAATGGAGGTTTATAAACCTAGCTCCTCCTACTCTTAGCAACGGCTATAGCGCGACCTTCAGGCTTAGCTTCTGTGTGCTCTGCTTTTCGAACACAGGGAGAATTTAATTAAATGCATGGAGGTTATTCAGAAGAGAGCTCTGTTAAACAACAACGCCACACTTGTTCAAGCTTCTGGGTTTATGGCCACTTTGAAAGATTATAATTTTGCATTCTGGCTGTCTTTCTTCTACAAGATCATGCCCCATGTGGACATTTTGTACAATCAGCTGCAGAAACGAGACTGCAATGCAACATTTGTCATCGCCCAGCTAAACGCATTTAAAAGGGAGGTGCAAAGGTAAGAAATAGCGTGGATATCGAGGAACACGAAGAAACTGCAATTAAGAGGAGAAGAATAGAAGATCATGATGTGAAAAGAAGAGAAGCTCTTGAAGTATGTGACATTCTTAGAGAAGCAAAGGACAGATTTAGCTTCACGGAACATCTGGTAGATTCAACTTCGTTTCATCAAGAAAATTTCTAAGACATTTCCAGAGGATTCCCTTAGAGAAACAATAAGGTTCTATCCTTTTATCATTGGAACAAAAATTCGTAGAGAACTGACTGTAACTTTCAGTCGAGAGGAATTTCGTGGAATGTCCGGCGCTTTGTGTTTGATGGACTTCAATAAGGAAAACAATTTATGTGTTACATTCAGCGAATATGTCAAACTCCTCCGAGTACTGTTAACTATGCCAATGTGTACCGCTGAAGCAGAACGCTGTTCCTCAACTTTAAAAAGAGTAAAAATTTTCCTTAGGAAGACAGTGTCACAAGACCGATTGTCAGCATTAGCAATGCTTTCAATTGAGAGAGATTTTGTTATGGAGATCAGCGACTTCAACACAAAAGTTATCGATAGATTCGCCAGGTCTAAGGAGAGTAGAGCAGAGAATCTGTATAAATAGGTGAGTCATTACTACTCTGTATTTTAGTTATCATTTGTGCACCACCAATAATTTAACCCAACAGCCGCCACTGGTTCTCTGTTACTGGCTGTGCTCACATTCCATGCGGCGAACAGCCAAGAAGCACTCATATCCTGAAGTGCACAAAGAAAAGACTTGGTGTAAACCAAAACAAACCGTGCATACTGATAAACCGGATAGCCACTCCCATCGGCATTTCGATATTCCTTATCAACAATAGAAGTCTCAAAATGCGTGTCAAGTTTTTGTGTTACGCCTACGACTTCATTGTGGGTAGTCTTACCTCACATCTGTCATGCTCCGCTATATTAACCTTAACGTCTTCATTTTGAAAAGTCCACTTATATATTGAATTATGCTAGCGTTGCATCTTTATCGTGTGCCCGCCTCGGTAACGTAGATGGTAGCGTGTCTGTCTCACGCTCAAGAGGTCCCGAGTTCGAATCTCGGTCAGGGTGAGTTACTTGGATAAGGTTTTTCCAGGGTTTTCTCTTGCCCTTAAAATACAATGTCGGGTAGCTCTAAGCTCCATGTACCCTGGAATTATTTGAGCATCATTTCACCCATTTCATTCACCCTCCCATACGACTTAAGGTTGAAGGATGTAAATTAAAAAAGATCATTGTGAATGGGATCAGATATCTCTCACTAAATTTCGCACAGAAATAATTTGACAGGTGACAAACAAACGGTTTTCATTAGGTAACCAAGTGCCTTTTCGGCCTTCTAAGTACTCCAGCCATCGTTTTCTGGTTGTTTTAAAGGATATCCTTCCTTTAGGATAATATTGAATTATATGTTTAGTAAGTCTGTTATTGCCGTTCTTTCAACCTTTACACTTTTCTTTGTCCTGCGCAATGGCGTAGTGAGTCTAAGGCAGAATGCCTTGGTCCAAGGCCAGGGAAAGCGGCCTGGGTTCGATTCCACCCATGTGATGCGGATTTTAGGTCCCGGGTATAGGACCGGTGAGTCTAAGGCAGAATGCCTTGGTCTAAGGCCACGGAAAGCCGCCCGGGATCTATCCCACCCATGCGGTGGGGATTTTAGGTCCCGGGTATAGGACCGGTGAGTCTAAGGCAGAATGCCTTGTTCCTGTCCACGGAAAGCCGGCCGGGATCTATCCCACCCATGAGGTGTGGATTTTAGGTCCCGGGTATAGGACCGGTGAGTCTAAGGCAGAATGCCTTGTTCCTGTCCACGGAAAGCCGGCCGGGTTCGATTCCACCCATGAGGTGCGGATTTTACGTCCCGGGTATAGGACCGGTGAGTCTAAGGCAGAATGCCTTGTTCCTGTCCACGGAAAGCCGGCCGGGTTCGATTCCACCCATGAGGTGTGGATTTTAGGTCCCGGGTATAGGACCGGTGAGTCTAAGGCAGAATGCCTTGTCCCTGTCCACGGAAAGCAGCCCGGGTTCGATTCCACCCATGAGGTGCGGATTTTACGTCCCGGGTATAGGACCGGTGAGTCTAAGGCAGAATGCCTTGGTCCCTGTCCACGGAAAGCAGCCCGGGTTCGATTCCACCCATGAGGTGCGGATTTTAGGTCCCGGGTATAGGACCGGTGAGTCTAAGGCAGAATGCCTTGTTCCTGTCCACGGAAAGCCGGCCGGGTTCGATTCCACCCATGAGGTGCGGATTTTAGGTCCCGGGTATAGGACCGGTGAGTCTAAGGCAGAATGCCTTGGTCCCTGTCCACGGAAAGCAGCCCGGGTTCGATTCCACCCATGAGGTGCGCATTTTAGGTCCCGGGTATAGGACCGGTGAGTCTAAGGCAGAATGCCTTGTTCCTGTCCACGGAAAGCCGGCCGGGTTCGATTCCACCCATGAGGTGCGGATTTTAGGTCCCGGGTATAGGACCGGTGAGTCTAAGGCAGAATGCCTTGGTCCCTGTCCACGGAAAGCCGGCCGGGTTCGATTCCACCCATGAGGTGCGGATTTTAGGTCCCGGGTATAGGACCGGTGAGTCTAAGGCAGAATGCCTTGGTCCCTGTCCACGGAAAGCAGCCCGGGTTCGATTCCACCCATGAGGTGCGGATTTTAGGTCCCGGGTATAGGACCGGTGAGTCTAAGGCAGAATGCCTTGTTCCTGTCCACGGAAAGCCGACCGGGTTCGATTCCACCCATGAGGTGCGGATTTTAGGTCCCGGGTATAGGACCGGTGAGTTTAAGGCAGAATGCCTTGTTCCTGTCCACGGAAGGCCGGCCGGGTTCGATTCCACCCATGAGGTGCGGATTTTAGGTCCCGGGTATAGGACCGGTGAGTCTAAGGCAGAATGCCTTGGTCCCTGTCCACGGAAAGCAGCCCGGGTTCGATTCCACCCATGAGGTGCGGATTTTAGGTCCCGGGTATAGGACCGGTGAGTCTAAGGCAGAATGCCTTGTTCCTGTCCACGGAAAGCCGGCCGGGTTCGATTCCACCCATGAGGTGCGGATTTTAGGTCCCGGGTATAGGACCGGTGAGTCTAAGGCAGAATGCCTTGATCCCTGTCCACGGAAAGCAGCCCGGGTTCGATTCCACCCATGAGGTCCGGATTTTAGGTCCCGGGTATAGGACCGGTGAGTCTAAGGCAGAATGTCCAGGTCCCTGTCCACGGAAAGCCGCCCGGGTTCGATTCCACCCATGAGGTGCGGATTTTAGGTCCCGGGTATAGGACCGGTGAGTCTAAGGCAGAATGCCTTGGTCCCTGTCCACGGAAAGCCGCCCGGGTTCGATTCCACCCATGAGGTGCGGATTTTAGGTCCCGGGTATAGGACCGGTGAGTCTAAGGCAGAATGCCTTGGTCCCTGTCCACGGAAAGCAGCCCGGGTTCGATTCCACCCATGAGGTGCGGATTTTAGGCCCCGGGTATAGAACCGGTGAGTCTAAGGCAGAATGCCTTGGTCCCTGTCCACGGAAAGCAGCCCGGGTTCGATTCCACCCATGAGGTGCGGATTTTAGGTCCCGGGTATAGGACCGGTGAGTCTAAGGCAGAATGCCTTGGTCCAAGGCCACGGAAAGCCGGCCGGGTTCGATTCCACCCATGAGGTGCGGAATTTAGGTCCCGGGTATAGGACCGGTGAGTCTAAGGCAGAATGCCTTGGTCCCTGTCCACGGAAAGCCGCCCGGGTTCGATTCCACCCATGAGGTGCGGATTTTACGTTCCGGGTATAGGACCGGTGAGTCTAAGGCAGAATGCCTTGTTCCTGTGCACGGAAAGCCGCCCGGGTTCATTCCACCCATGAGGTGCGGAGTTTAGGTCCCGGGTATAGGACCGGTGAGTCTAAGGCAGAATGCCTTGTTCCTGTCCACGGAAAGCCGGCCGGGTTCGATTCCACCCATGAGGTGCGGAATTTAGGTCCCGGGTATAGGACCGGTGAGTCTAAGGCAGAATGCCTTGGTCCCTGTCCACGGAAAGCAGCCCGGGTTCGATTCCACCCATGAGGTGCGGAATTTAGGTCCCGGGTATAGGACCGGTGAGTCTAAGGCAGAATGCCTTGGTCCCTGTCCACGGAAAGCAGCCCGGGTTCGATTCCACCCATGAGGTGCGGATTTTAGGTCCCGGGTATAGGACCGGTGAGTCTAAGGCAGAATGCCTTGGTCCCTGGCCAGGGAAAGCGGCCCGGGTTCGATTCCACCCATGAGGTGCGGAATTTAGGTCCCGGGTATAGGACCGGTGAGTCTAAGGCAGAATGCCTTGGTCCCTGTCCACGGAAAGCCGCCCGGGTTCGATTCCACCCATGAGGTGCGGATTTTACGTTCCGGGTATAGGACCGGTGAGTCTAAGGCAGAATGCCTTGTTCCTGTCCACGGAAAGCCGCCCGGGTTCATTCCACCCATGAGGTGCGGAGTTTAGGTCCCGGGTATAGGACCGGTGAGTCTAAGGCAGAATGCCTTGTTCCTGTCCACGGAAAGCCGGCCGGGTTCGATTCCACCCATGAGGTGCGGAATTTAGGTCCCGGGTATAGGACCGGTGAGTCTAAGGCAGAATGCCTTGGTCCCTGTCCACGGAAAGCAGCCCGGGTTCGATTCCACCCATGAGGTGCGGAATTTAGGTCCCGGGTATAGGACCGGTGAGTCTAAGGCAGAATGCCTTGGTCCCTGTCCACGGAAAGCCGCCCGGGTTCGATTCCACCCATGAGGTGCGGAATTTATGTCCCGGGTATAGGACCGGTGAGTCTAAGGCAGAATGCCTTGGTCCCTGTCCACGGAAAGCCGCCCGGGTTCGATTCCACCCATATGGTGCGGATTTTAAGTCCCGGGTATAGGACCGGTGAGTCTAAGGCAGAATGCCTTGTTCCTGTCCACGGAAAGCCGCCCGGGTTCGATTCCACCCATGAGGTGCGGATTTTAGGTGCCGGGTATAGGACCGGTGAGTCTAAGGCAGAATGCCTTGGTCCCTGGCCACGGAAAGCCGCCCGGGATCTATCCCACCCATGTGGTGGGGATTTTAGGTCCCGGGTATAGGACCGGTGAGTCTAAGGCAGAATGTCTTGGTCCAAGGCCACGGAAAACCGCCCGGGATATATCCCACCCATGTGGTGGGGATTTTACGTCCCGGGTATAGGACCGGAGAATCTAAGGCAGCATGCCTTGGTCCAAGGCCACGGAAAACCGCCCGGGATATATCCCACCCATGTGGTGGGGATTTTAGGCCCCGGGTATAGGACCGTTGAGTCTAAGGCAGAATGCCTTGGTCCAAGGCCACGGAAAACCGCCCGGGATATATCCCACCCATGTGGTGGGGATTTTAGGCCCCGGGTATAGGACCGGTGAGTCTAAGGCAGAATGCCTAGGTCCAAGGCCACGGAAAACCGCCCGGGATCTACCCCACCCATGTGGTGGAGATTTTACGTCCCGGGTATAGGACCGGCGAGTCTAAGGCAGAATGCCTTGGTCCAAGGCCACGGAAAACCGCCCGGGATCTATCCCACCCAAGTGGTGCGGATTTTAGGTCCCGCGTATAGGACCGGTGAGTCTAAGGCAGAATGCCTTGGTCCAAGGCCACGGAAAACCGCCCGGGATCTATCCCACCCAAGTGGTGCGGATTTTAGGTCCCGGGTATAGGACCGGTGAGTCTAAGGCAGAATGCCTTGGTCCAAGGCCACGGAAAACCGCCCGGTATCTATCCCAACCATGTGGTGGGGATTTTAGGCCCCGGGTATAGGACTGGTGAGTCTAAGGCAGAATACCTTGGTCCCTGGCCCGGGAAAGCGGCCCGGGTTCTATTCCACCCATGTGGTGCAGATTTTAGGTCCCGGGTATAGGACCGGTGAGTCTATGGCAGAATGCCTTGGTCCCTGGCCCGGGAAAGCGGCCCGGGTTCTATTCCACCCATGTGGTGCGGATTTTAGGTCCCGGATATAGGACCGGTGAGTCTAAGGCAGAATGCCTTGTTCCTGTCCACGGAAAGCCGCCCGGGTTCGATTCCACCCATGAGGTGCGGATTTTAGGTCCCGGGTATAGGACCGGTGAGTCTAAGGCAGAATGCCTTGGTCCCTGTCCACGGAAAGCCGCCCGGGTTCGATTCCACCCATGAAGTGCGGATTTTAGGTCCCGGATATAGGACCGGTGAGTCTAATGCAGAATGTCCTGGTCCCTAGCCACGGAAAGCAGCCCGGGTTCGATCCCACATGGGGTGCGGATTTTAGGTTCCGGGTATATTACTGGTGACCGCTCAGCATCGTGAGGAAAGTGAGGAGCTTACGCTAGGTAAGCGGACCTGGTCACGTGAACCAACGTCCCGGCTGGGGGATGCCGAGATGCTGACCACATCTCCTCCCCGTATCGGTTGGATGATCGTCCACCTCTGCCGTGCTTAAGTGGGCGTGAGGCCGGCAGTCGGGTTGGTAGTCCTTAGCCCTCTAAGGACTGTCACGCCATGGGTTATTGTATTATTTATTTCCACTTTTGTTTGAGATATTTTATCTTTTATTTACTTAAAAATTTCTAACTCTTGTTCCTAACATTTGTTACTAGGTCTGTCTTCCTACATCCCTTCACACTTCCTAAATCTTTTATTTCTGAAGTCTGTATTTTACTCCTTTGCGTTTTTAGTTGCTGTCTTAGTCTCACTGCCGTATGCTAATACAGGTGCAGCCATAACTATGTACAGCTTTAATTTGGTTTCTTTACGTACGTTGTTTCTAAATGTCCTATGTATTAATTGTTCCACAGACTCTCTGAAATTTCTTCTTCTTTTTCTTTATTTCAGGGATTAGGCATTTCTGCCTGTTCCATCTTCACATTTCATCAACTATTGCCATCTTTCTCCTGGGCGTCCTACATCTCTTCTTCCACGAGGATCGTATCTTATTAAAACCGGTACTCTTTCTTGGCCCATTCTATTCATATTTTCTTTCCAGTTCTATATATGCCTAGTTCCCTTCGAATAGTTCCATTTCTTATTAAATCTCGTCTAGTACATTCTTTAACTCTTCTTAAGAATCTATTTCTGCTGCCTGTATCTTACTTTGATCTCTTTCTTTTAATATCCAGGTCTCAATTGGGTACATGAACACTGGAACTGCGATCGTTTTATAAAATTTTAGCTTTGTTTCTTTCCTTCCTTTGTTTTTCAATATTCTTATTATAGTTCCACATATCTGCTGAAATTTGTTTATTTTGTTTCCTGTCTTTGGCTTAGTCAAAGCTTACATCACAGCCCAAACAGCTGAAGTTCGAGAGCTGTTCCAGTCATTTATTTTCAATGCTTACTTTTGATCTTACAGGATATTTTCCTCCATGTGCCATTATCTACGTTTTCTTTATGGACATATTCAGATTTTAGGTACTGTTATTATTAATAATACTAATAGTAACAATAATAAATAGGCACGGAAAACAAATATGCAGAAAATGCGAGTAATATCTTGTAATAGCAGAGAAAGGCATAACCTAAATAACCATTTTGAGGTTAGAAACAAGAGATTGTAGCACTAAAATATAAAATGCTTTTGAGTTACACCATTCACAGACCAGAGGCACACCTTTTCTATTTTTACTAGCGGTTCTCGGTATCCATCTAATTTCTGAAGGGATTTCCTCTAATTATTAGTTAAGCATTATTGTGCTACAAAGAACTTGAGACTAGTTTAAACTGAAGTGAAGCACTGAATAAGTAAGCCTTCCGTTGCATCCAATGAGGTGGGAGGCTCATCCTTTGGCAATGTGCACGTGTTATTACGGCGACAGCAAGTATCAGGAGGTAGTAACGCCTTGCGTGGTATTAGGGAAGTAGCAAGAGCGAGGAGGTAGTAACACCCTGGCTGTGGATGCGGAGCGCATGGGAAGAACATAGCTCACTAAGGGAGGACGGTGATGATAGGAATAATCAATTGTAAATTTAACTGCCAGAGATGTCGGTAAAATGGCTCGAAGTAGTATGTGAAACTATAGTAGAAGCAAAATTGACATGGGATGGACTTATTGGAGGCAAATATAATACATAAGTCTGTGGAACATTCATATGAAATGTTTTGTAAACAGTTTCTTCAAACCCACCACCACCACCACCACCATCATCATTACCATCATCATCACCAACATCACCATCATCATTATTATCATCATTATCATCATCGTCGTTATTATTACAATCATCATTATCATTCCCATCACCACCATCATGATCACCACCATCATCATTACCATCATCATCACCATCATCATAATCATCACCATCATCATCACCATCATCACCATCATCATTATTATCATCATTATCATCATCGTCGTTATTATTACAATCATCATTATAATTCCCATCACCACCATCATGATCACCACCATCATGATCACCACCATCATGATCACCACCATCATCATCACCATCATCGTCGTTATTATTTTAATCACCATTATCATCATTATCATCACCACCATCATGATCACCACCATCATGATCACCACCATCATGATCACCACCATCATGATCACCACCATCATGATCACCACCATCATCATCACCATCATCCTCGTTATTATTTTAATCATCATTATCATCATTATCATAACCACCATCATGATCACCACCATCATGATCAACACCATCATGATCACCACCATCATCATCGCCACCATCATCACCACCATCATCATCACCATCATCGTCGTTATTATTTTAATCATCATTATCATCATTATCATCACCACCATCATGATCACCACCATCATGATCAACACCATCATGATCACCACCATCATCATCACCACCATCATCATCGCCACCATCATCACCACCATCATCATCACCATCATCGTCGTTATTATTTTAATCATCATTATCATCATTATCATCACCACCATCATCATGATCACCACCACCATCATCGCCATCATCATCACCACCATCATCATCACCATCATCGTCGTTATTATTTTAATCATCATTATCATCATTATCATCACCACCATCATCATGATCACCATCATCATGATCACCACCATCATGATCATCACCATCATCATCACCACCATCATCACCACCATCATCATCACCATCATCGTCGTTATTATTTTAATCATCATTATCATTATCATCACCACCATCATCATGATCACCACCATCATGATCACCACCATCATGATCACCACCATCATCATCACCATCATCATCATCATCACCAGCATCATCATCACCATCATCGTCGTTATTATTTTAATCATCATTATCATCATTATCATCACCACCATCATCATCATCACCACCATCATCATCACCATCATCGTCGTTATTATTTTAATCATCATTATCATTATCATCACCACCATCATCATGATCACCACCATCATGATCACCACCATCATCATCACCACCATCATCATCACCACCATCATCATGATCACCACCATCATGATCACCACCATCATCATCACCACCATCATCATCACCACCATCATCATCACCATCATCGTCGTTATTATTTTAATCATCATTATCATCACCACCATCATCATGATCATCACCATCATCGTCGTTATTATTATAATCATCATTATCATCATTATCATCACCACCATCATGATCATCACCATCATCACCACCATCATCGTCGTTATTATAATCATCATTATCATCATTATCATCATTATCATTCTCATCACCATCATCATCACTACCATCATCATCACTACCATCATCATCACCATCATCGTCATCGTTATTATAATCATCATTATCATCATTATCATCACCACCATCATGATCATCACCATCATCACCACCATCATCGTCGTTATTATAATCATCATTATCATCATTATCATCATTATCATTCTCATCACCATCATCATCACTACCATCATCATCACTACCATCATCATCACCATCATCGTCATCGTTATTATAATCATCATTATCATCATTATCATCACCTCCATCATCATCGTCGTTATTATAATCATCATTATCATCATTATCATTCTCATCACCATCATCATCTCTACCATCATCATCACTACCATCATCATCACCATCATCGTCATCGTTATTATAATCATCATTATCATCATTATCATCACCACCATCAATCATCATCACCATCATTATTATCATTATCATCGCCATCGTCGTTATTATTATTATTATTATTATTATTATTATTATTATTATTATTATTATTATTATTATTATTATTATTATTATTATTATTATTATTATTATTATTATTATTATTATTATTATTATTATTATTATTATTATTATTATTATTATTATTATTATTATTATTATTATTATTATTATTATTATTATTATTATTATTATTATTATTATTATTATTATTATTATTATTATTATTATTATTATTATTATTATTATTATTATTATTATTATTATTATTATTATTATTATTATTATTATTATTAATCATCTTCATCATTATTTTACTATATAATTATCTTGGTGGCCTCTATAAGGAGTCTGGCTCACGTTCAAGAGATCCTGAGTTCGAATCTTGATCAGGGTGAGCTATTCGAAAAGATTTTTTCCATGGTTTTCCCTTATCCTGAAAGACGATCGTTGGGTAACTGGGATCATTTGAGCATCATTTAAACCATTTCATTCATCGTCCGTTATGCCAACGTTGGAGGACGTAAATAAAAAAAAAGAATAATAAAAAGAAAAAGAATCCTCTGTACTGCGATACCGACATACTTGATTAATAAAATTCATCATAGGCTGGTCAAGCATCTCAGTCGGTAGAGCACCTGCCTGCCGTGTTAGTGGTCCTGGGTTCGATTCCCAGCAGTGGTGGCGGATAAGACCAAGATAATTCATCATCTTTCTGAGAGTCTGGAAGTATGAACGAGAGTGCGAATGTGTGTGCATGATCTAATGAGTAAACCCCAATGAATACGAGTTAACACCTTCGATATGTTCCAAAGGAGAACGGCCGCCGATATGAACATTGGAGTTAAAGGTGGGGTATAAATGGAACAAATAAAAGAGAATCATCATAAGTACTTTCCGTATTTTAAAATCAATACATAATAAAAAAAGAGGCATGGAAATTCTTAGAATTTAGCTAGTCAAAGTGTAAGAATTGTGTTCCAGGTGGGAATTAGAAGCTTAAAGTTTGATAATATTAGGTAGGAGGGTAGTGTTGACATAGGTGTACATTTTTAAGATCCGTGTGGTGTTTTATGTGTCTTTCGTGATTGATTATTAGTAGATAATAGTCCCTAAACATCGCCGTCGTGCTGCTCACATTCGGCGATCGTCGCGAGAGAACTTTCGGTTTGACACTTTGGTGAAAACAAAGAGAGATTGATACTACGTTCAAAGAACACATGAAGAACCTGAAATATAAAGAAACTGATAAATCAACAGCTGGAGAGCACTTCTGGTCCATAGGTCATCAAATGAAAGAAAAACCAAAGATTTTAAATGTCTTTAGAAAATTACATTGTTCTCCATTTGGTAGAAATTGTTCATATACAAAACTAAGTATAATTTATTAAACTTTAATGTCCATATGAGTGGTTCTATCTCATCTTAAAGTACATGAAGCCAAAATGACTAAAAGTCAGGAGGAAGCTGTGGGTCTAGATTGGCGGTGGCGGTGGTGGTGCTGGTTCCGAAACATGCCCCAACATCTGGCGTAGAAAATGATATCACAGTAATAAAAATGTCAGCATTTCGTTATTATATAAAGCGATTTACACAGTCATAGATTTGGATGTCTTTTTAGATACTATTTGAATACACGAAACCTCAAAACATTACTCTCGATGAAATCTCGATGACCTACTTACTATAGGTTAACAGTAGAAGTAGTAGATAAGATCTGTAATTATTAGTAAAATATTGTGTTATGCTACTGTGTCAGAAAAGGTTTGTGTATATCCATTAAATATATTTGATGTTCTTATTATTAGATCGGCATCTGTCATTTTCAAATATTAATATCTAAGCGTATTAACAGTTCAGGCGCGTGATGTGCGTGCATTACATTCGGCAGCACTGGTAGGAGGAGCAAGCGTAGGATTCGCTGGGGTCTTCCTTTAACTTTCGCAAGGAACTTTTTTTTTTTTTAATTTTATGTCTTTCAATGTTAAGTCATATCGGACGTGGAATGAAATGGGTGAAATGATGCACAAATGAGTCCAGGTTCCCTAGAGCTCAGAATTACCCAATATTCGTCTTTCAGGATAAGGGAAAACCCCGGAAGAAACCTTATGCAAGTAACCCACCCTGATCATGATTCAAACTCGGGTTTTTTCTAAGATTATAGTGCCAAAATTATACTATGAATAAATAAATAGGATTGACGGTAGGGGGCGTTAAATAACCCTTGTAATCAAACTCTCTTATATCTACGTGAAATACTTCCATTGAAGCAAGCATCTGCACAGTCATTTGGTACAGCTTTACACCGCGAAACCTGTAATTACCATCAGAGTTGGAGATTTGCAGTTTTTACAAATTAATTAGAAGTTTTTCCAGTAATTGTTTTAATAGGCGGATATTTTAACTAACTTCTATTTGCGTTTAACTAGAAGGTTGGACTTACAAGACATCTACCCGAACATAAGATGAGGATGCTGCAGTAGATACTTCAAGACATCTTGATATTGAAATGCCCAAGATGTATCCTACTGGGGAGAGGACATACCCTGCTTGGTTGTGCAGAGCGTCCTACGTTGATCTGGGCATGACTAAATATGATAAATCTACCATGTCTATGTCTAGTATCCGCACATGTTTTTTAGAACTTTTATCGCGATATCAGGACCATTTTGTAATTTATACTTTGGCTCTAGGAGGTCAAATGGTGGTGGTTGTGCTTACGTGTGTGGAATCGAACCGTATACATTCGGATTCCACGCTAGCACTTCCATTTTTCCTGCAGAGCTTTATGCAATATAGCGGGCCATTTTACACGTACATCGACGAAAGTTGGGGGACTGCCTAGTCCCGAGTGATTCCCTCAGTGCACTTCAAAGCCCACGGCAGCTGTACAGCTACCACCCTATTGTGCAGCGTATACAGGATGCCCTCCACGGTTTACACGCTTCTGGCGTTAGCGTGTTGTGTGCATGGATCCCTGGTCACGTAGGCTTGCGGGGGAATGAAATGGCGGATTTGGCAGCCAAGACGGCTACCATGAAGCCCAGGTTTCGAGTACCATCTGTGACATCGGAAGACTTTAGGGCCGTATTGCGGAGAGCTGTGCAAACTTGCTGGCAGGAAGAGTAGTCCGCTCTCCGCAATAATAAACTTAGATCTGTCAAAGAACTTCCGATTCCCTGGGTTACCTCCTGTCGGTCATCTCGTCGCGAGGAGGTGAGTTTGGCTTGGTTACGTATTGGGCACTGCTTTTTTACTCATAGTTTTCTTTTTAAAAGGGAGCCTGCTCCACTGTGTCCGTTTTGCAATGAAGCGTAATCTGTACGACACGTGCTGCTAGAGTGTTTTCACCTAGTAGACCTTAGGACGTCTCTGCAGCTGCCGGCCAGCTTTGCAGATATGCTAGCGGACGATAACACAGTAGTGGAGAAGGTTTTTAGATTTCTTTCTAGATTACACTTTAGCATTTAGTGAAGGAAAACTTTAGTAGGTTTTTACTGATATTTCGTTTTCTTCTTCTTTTTTTAAATATATGTGTGTGTGTGTGTGTGTGTGTGTGTGTGTGTGTGTGTGTGTGTGTGTGTGTGCAATTTTAATAGTTTTATTTATACTTATATAGTTTTTGGAAATTTTTATATCTGGATTTTGCCATGACTTGTTTTTGTAAGGGCGCTGGTGACCGCCGTAGTTGAACGCCCTTATACACATCATCATCATCATCATCATCATCATCATCCCCGTAAGGGATGGGATCCGTCCCCTTCAGCTGTCGTGGTGCGGGCGCTGCTGACCCCTAGCACTCGTGGTACCTCTGACGTTACTAGAGGAACCTCGGGCGGAACATTCGAGCCCCTCCCTGATAGGAAACTGTTCGGATTGGGTTGGACTCGAGGGGGCAGTGGTTCCCGATACCCGAGGGAGATCAGGTACGTCTCCGGACGGGGTTGAGGGAAGCCATTAATATTCCCGCGTACTAGCCAGCATAGCTAGTAGAAGGTGTGCTAGATCACCAGGCGGCCCTACCGAGGTCATATCGGTAGCCTTCCCATTTTGGAGTTGGCGCGCGTATGTAGCGTATCCACTTCCATCCCGTCTTGAGTCCACAGAACCAGATGGGGGGCTTGTTAGTCTCTAGCTCTTGCCCTATGGAAAGCCCCACGGAGGCACCAGGCGCCGTTTTGGGACAGCTCGGTAACTCCCTGGTCGAAGGAAGCCCGGGTCCTTGGTCCTACGAGTCCAGGACTATTGCGAGTAGAATCTCTGACATTAACGAGTAGATACTTCATAATCCAAAAATTATATAAAATTGGTGGGCCACTTGATGTTATGCATAACACAAGAGAATCGTCCACTTTAATTATATAAGCAAGGTGCGTGTAAGACAAGGATGTAAACTCAGTCCGGTGCTAGACGAGATTGCTAAAAATAGGGTTCACTCACAACAAAGAAATCCCAGGGTTGTTATCTGCAGATGACTTAGTAGTTGGTTCTATATCTGTTGGAGGGCTGACAAGGGCAATTGAAGCAATAAGTAGTTATTGCCAAAAATGGGGGTTGAGAGTTAACGAAAAGAAAACGAAGAACATGGTTTCTAAGAAAGGTTATAGATTGTGTAAAGATGAGAAATGGGAGATAAATGGAAGAGAAATAGAGGTCGTAAAGAGATTTGATTATTTGGGGATAAGATTGAGCTGTGATGGTAAATGGAATGGTAAAATTGGCTCTAGCAAAAGGTAAAATGGCCACGAGTATTGTAAGAGCATGTTTAAGGAAATTACCTGACATTAATGTCAAATGGCTGGAAAGGATCTATACTGCCATAGTGGAAAATAAAATGTTGCATGGGACAGAGATATGGGGAGTGGATGAAGCATGGGAAGAGGTGGATGTTATTAACCGATCCTTCTGTAAATATATTTTGGGCTTACCGGTAGCTTCACCCAATGGGGCAGCACAATTAGAGTTGGGAAGACATTCAACAAGGGTTAAAATTGTCTCAAGGGTAATGAAATATCTATACAGAGTTGCCAATTTGGAGGAAAGCAATATTATCAAGGAATGTTTTCTTTTGCAGATGAGAAGCAAATGGGGAGAGTCTTGGGCGCAAAAAGTAAGGGAACTGATGGAACAGATAGGCATGGGACATATTTGGAGAAAAGAGGAGTATTATTATAGGGGCTTTTGGAAAGAGGTAGAATTAAGTCTGGAAGATTTAGATAGCCAAGTTATATTTACTAGTGTAAGGGAGAAAAGATCATTGAGGATACATAGGGAAATAAAGACAGTGTGGTGTAGGGAGAAGTACATAGATGTGTGTAATAAGTCAGGGCGAGAAGGATTTGCCTGGGCAAGGACAGGAGTTAGAAATTTGAAAGGTATTAGATACGAAAAGAATACAGGGAAATATCCAATGTGTGGAGAAGAGGATACAGATTGGCATAGTATACTTTATTGCAAACAAACAAAGATATGGAGAGAACAAATTTGGCAACAAAAGTGGGGCCGATTTAGGGATGGGGGGAGGTATTAATAATAAAGAAAATGTTATTGATAAAAGTAGAAAAGAATTAAAGAAATGTAGGTGAATATCTGGGGAAAGTTGGAGAGAAATGGTTAAGATTGATGACGAATAACTAACAATTAAGGGCTGGAAGACTAGGCCGAGGGATACAAGGGAGAGGAGGGTCATCAGTACACGGAAAACCAGGGGTTATGTGTATTGAGACCGAGACTTGAGGCAAGCAGGTAGAAAGGATATGTTAGATGTGAATAAGTAATTTTGTTATTGTGTGAAAGAAATGTTACAAATGCCAATGTATCAATGGAATTGTATGTACAAGAAAGATGAGAAATAAATATAAATAAAATAATTATATAGGTGTGAAATAATTCAGACACTCTCCCAACATAAAAAATAGCCCCTCATTGACACAATAATAATAAACTGAATAAAATTGTTGCCATTGATAGCTTTTTGTAGGCCAAAGAATAAATAATTAAGTTGTTTTCTACAGATTTATTGCTTTTTGTTTGGTTGTTTGTGGTTGAGCACAAAAGGCAGAAGATGTGTTCTGAGAGTAAACAGATCGATAAACACTTAATGAACAGCCTTACAGGTGGGAAAGCATCACGAGCTTTTGTTCCCAAACATTGTCACGTATTCACCAACGTTTCAGAGAAAGTAGCTTTTTTAAGAGGAGTGTTCCGGTTATTAAGAGACCAAGAGAGATACGAATCAGTGACCTTGAAGAACGAGTTCTTCGTAAAGCAGACACAAAGATATCAGACAGTTTAAAAGGACCCTCTAAAGATTTTTGCATGAAAATATTCCATAAACACATCAACTCTAAAAGAGGTTCAGGGACTAAGACCATCTTCCTGCTAGTGCATGCTACATAATTGTATCTTCTTTATGTATTTCTCAGAATAGTTGTTCACTGAGGTTGAATTTACTCGCGACGGAATCTTAAATCTTTTCTCTGCACCTGATTCCAAGGACAAATCTACATGTTCTCAGCAATGAGTTGCATTATTTAATTAATGGTGTATCGGTGACCGTTATACGTTATGAGATTTTTACACAATAATAGACCAACTCATTGCAAGCGGATAGTAAGTAATTTCTTGAATAATAAGTTCCTGCTAAGATGGATTGGTCAAGGAGGACTCATTACATGGCCTACTCCATCTTCTGTCCGCCTCGGTAGCGTAGATGATAGCGTCTGTCTGACGTTCAAGACGTCCCGAGTTCGAATCTCGGTCAGGGTGAGTTACCTGGAGAAGGTTTCTCCGGGGTTTTCCCTTATCCATTAAGACGAATGTTGGGTAGCTCTAAGCTCCATGGACCTTGGACACATTTGAGCATCATTTCACCCATTTCATTCACCGTAAGTTATGACTTAACGTTGGAGGACGTAAAATTACAAAAAAAGTAAATAAGTAAGTATGTGAGTGACTGAGGGAGTGAGTGAGTGAGTGAGTGAGTGAGTGAGTGAGTGAGTGAGTGAGTGAGTGAGTGAGTGAGTGAGTGAGTGAGTGAGTGAGTGAGTGAGTGAGTGAGTGAGTGAGTGAGTGAGTGAGTGAGTGAGTGAGTGAGTGAGTGAGTGAGTGAGTGAGTGAGTGAGTGAGTGAGTGAGTGATGGAGAATGATGAATCTTCCAGCAAGATGGAGCAACGTGCCATACATCTAATGACACCATGCAACTTGTAACCAGTTTCTTTGATATGACTGTAGACACTGAAGTTTATATGAGTATCTTCAAGACATTTGTGGAGCAGCTGGATCATATCGAATTGAGAGAAGGTTATTTCCAGCAAGATGGAGCAACGTGCCATACATCTAATGACACCACGGAACTTGTAACCAGTTTCTTTGATATGACTGTAGACACTGATGTTTATATGAGTATCTTCAAGACATTTGTGGAGCAGCTAAATGATATCGAATTGAGAGAAGGTTATTTCCAGCAAGATGGAGCAACGTGCCATACATCTAATGACACCATGGAACTTGTAACCAGTTTCTTTGATACGACTGTAGACACTGAAGTTTATATGAGTATCTTCAAGACATTTGTGGAGCAGCTAAATGATATCGAATTGAGAGAAGGTTATTTCCAGCAAGATGGAGCAACGTGCCTTTTATCTAATGACACCATGGAACTTGTAACCAGTTTCTTTGATATGACTGTAGACACTGAAGTTTATATGGGTATCTTCAAGATATTTGTGGAGCAGCTGGATGATATCGAATTGAGAGAAGGCTATTTCCAGCAAGATGGAGCAACGTGCCATACATCTAATGACATCATGGAACTTGTAACCAGTTTCTTTGATACGACTGTAGACACTGAAGTTTATATGGGTATCTTCAAGACATTTGTGGAGAAGCTGGGTTTTATCGAATTGAGAGAAGGTTATTTCCAGCAAGATGGAGCAACGTGCCATACATCTAATGACACCATGGAATTTGTAGCCAGTTTCTTTGATAATCGAATAACCTCAAATGGTCTGTGCCTCCCCCCCCCCCCCCGAGATCCCCTGAACCAACCTCAACGGATTTTTTCTTGTGGGGGTATTTAAAAATACTGTACAAGAATAGGCCACGGTCAATTGATGTTCTGAAGGAATCCATTCGAACTGAAATAAGTAACATTGGCGAGGATACTCTCCGTAAAACTTGAGAGAATATGATGAGACGAGCGCAAACATGTATAGATGCTGGTGGAGGACACTTCCAACATTTTCTCTGAGATGTAAATAGTGTAATGTAATCTGCCAATTGTGTATTATATTCTCCCAAAGTTGCACGTGTTGGTTCACAAATTATGGCCTACTGAAATGGTTCAGGTTTATATGGATCACACTATACTTTGGTTCCCTGCCACATAATTTGCGCAAGGTCAATCCCATCCTTGGTGATGTGGACTTCAACGCCCGGGTATAGGACTGGTACTAAATAAATAAATAAATAAATAAATAAATAAATAAATAAATAAATAAATAAATAAATAAATAAATAAATAAATAAATAAATAAAATCTGAATATTCTACCCCGGCACCTAGACAACTATACCGGGGCATATATCCAAATTTTCTCTTTATTTTTCCATAAAATCCTTACAAATGTTATAATTATACAAATCTCTCAGAAAGCTACTCTACAAAAATAAAATGAAATAAAATAACAGAAATAAACACAAAAAAGCAAAAAACAAAAGAAAACAACTATAAAAATTACAAAATCCTTATTTCCTAAATCTATATCTAAATCTACTAATTCTGTAGTCCACCATGGCCTCTGCCATCACTCTCTCCCTCCGCCGCCCATGCAGTCAACTCCATTGTTAGATTATTCAATAATTCTTCCCGTCTTATCCTATTTTGTATTCTAGAACTCCTTCTTGGATCTTGTACTATTCTTCGCCCATTATCAACTCTTTCTCCTTTGAATATTTTTACCTCCCATGCTTTCTTACTTACAAAGTTAGTCAAAACTTGTAATTTATTTACCAATTGTTGATCTCGAATTATGTCATATACGATATATCCTGCTAGCGCATGCCTCTCTTCTTGTTGGTGAATTGCATATCTTCCACATTCAAATACTACATGTTCAGGATTATCTTGTTTGTTACATAATTCACATATATCATTTTCAGTTTTATTGATTTTCTTCCAATAGGTCTTATAAGGTCCGTGTCCTGTTATATAATGTATAAATCCCTTTGTTGGTTGAATAAAATTCAATTTTAGTCTCTCTTAAACGTTCTGAAAAATTTCGAACACTCTTCTACCTTCTAGACTTTCTGTCCATTCTTTTTGCCATTTATCTTTTAAACTATTTTTAATCACCCAAGATTTGTTTGTTCTGACTCCAGTTATATTATAAACTTTTTCTAAGTTTCCTTTTTTCGCCCAAAATTTTGCGCCCTTCAATCTTATTAATAAATCAATCACCGGTACTCAGCATTGTGAGGAAAATGAGGAGCTACGATAGGTAGCGAACCCTGGTCTAGAAAGCCAACATTTCCAGCTGGAGGTGCGTGATGCTGGCCATATCACCTCCTCGTATCGGCTGGATGATCGTCCGAAGTGCTTTGTGTACGTGGGCGTGAGGCCGGCAGTCAGGTTCGCCGGCTCCGGCCCACTCTGATGCGACTGTTGGGACATGGTTTGCTTTTTTAACTCAGAAATAGGTTATTTTAAGAACCTTTTGCAAAGATTTTTTACTTTTTTAATTTAGGAGGCTATCCTGTATACAGGGTGTCCCAACTAACTCTGCGACCTCAAATATCTCCGAAATGGAACCAAATATGGAAATTCCAATTGGCCAGAAATGTACATATGTCAGGGGCTTACACAATGAGAAGGTATGCACAGTCCATAAAGGTAAACAAAGAACATTTCCGACACCAAGTTACGTTTTTAAATGGAACACGTATGTTTATTTTAGCAAAAGGATAACTATAGCTGAAATTAATGATGATACACTTGGTTTCACGTTTCCAAACCTCAAAAGTTCAGAAATATGCTTCATTTGTGCGTCACACTCTACCGCTCCTTATGGAAGATGTGGGATTGGAGAGGCGTCTGTCAATGTGGTTCCAGCATGAGAGATGTCCGGTGCA
This sequence comes from Mantis religiosa, assembly GCA_030765055.1. Taxonomy (NCBI): domain Eukaryota; kingdom Metazoa; phylum Arthropoda; class Insecta; order Mantodea; family Mantidae; genus Mantis; species Mantis religiosa. Next base: position 138,200,708 of record CM060958.1, on the reverse strand, counting down.
TTATGTACAAGTTCCCAGAGAGGTGTGTATGCGAAGTTTTCTAATAAATGGTTAGGACGAGTAGGTCCATTGAGATGGCCAGCTCGGTCCGCAGAGTTGACGCCATTAGACTTCTTTGTAATGAAAGATAGAGTGTATCAATTGTAGATTGTACGAGTGTGGGTCAAAAAGTAATGCCTCCTATTTTTTTTTTCCTTAAATAAGTAAGTTATGTGAAAACTTTGAATTTGGCGCAATTCCTCAAACCTTCTTCTCCAATCCCCTGCAGTAGTAACTTCCTAAGTCAACAGGTGGCTGCACTGCATCCTCTTGCAAAATGGCTGCCATCGACATTCGTATTAGACAGCGTTCTGTGACTGAATTTTTGACTGCGGAAGGTGAAACGCCAATTCGCATTCACGAAAGGCTAAAAAATGTGTATGGTGATGCAACGGTGGATGTCAGCACTGTTAGACGATGGGTTCGTCGCTGTAACGAAGCTGAAGGGCAAACACCATTGGCAGATGAAAAGCGAAGCGGCAGGCCGGTGACTGCAGTGACTCCATGCTACATTCAGCGAGTCGATGACATCATTCGTGGTGATCACCGGGTAACAACAGGTGAATTGTGTCGCATTACCTCCCTCAGTAAAGGCAGTGTGATGACGATTATTCAACAACTGGGTTACTCAAAAGTTTGTTCAAATTGGGTACCAAGAATGTTAACCGCCCAAAACAAAGAAACAAGGAAAACAATAGCCCCCGAACACTTGCAGTGCTTCAATATGGAGGGAGAGGAGTTTATGTAAAAGTTATTACTGGGGACGAAACATGGATTCATTTTTTGAACCTGAATCAAAGAGGTGGTCAATGGAATGGCATCACATAAACGTCACCGAAGAAAAAAAGTTTAAACCCAGCGGTCGGCATGAAAAGTTATGGTGATAGTGTTTTGGGATGCAGAGTGTGTGCTTATGATTGATTTTTTGGAGCAGGAATGCACAATAAATTCTGTCCAATACGTCAGAACTATCAAAAAGCTGAAAGCACGTCTTCGCCGAGTTCGCCCAGCAAAAACTACGGCCGATGTTCTTTTGCATGACACAGACCAGCCGTTACACCGCTGCAGAAATTGAGAAATTGGGATGGCAAGTCTTACCTCACTGACCTGGCGCCATCAGAGTTCCATCTGTTCGGCCACTAAAGGAAGGATATCGTGGGATTCATTTTGAAGATGAGGAGGCTGTGAAAACGTCCGTGCGTCAATGGCTTAGGAAGCAAGACCGTGTGTTTTACCACACTGGAATACATGCCCTAGTTAAAAGGTGGACCAAAACTGTGGAAAAGGACGGAGATTATATTGAATAGTGACAAATTAATCGTCTACGTTGTGGTTTTCAAGCTAGGTAAATTGAATTCAATGTTCTTGGCAATTAAAAGAGAAAAGGAGGCATTACTTTTTGACCCCCCCCCCCCGCATACTTGTGTATGTAACGTAAATCTGCTACTGTAAGAATTGAACAGTGTGGAAATAAAGAACATTTTTAATTTCTGCAAATTGGACTTTTAATTCTACGAAACCACAAAGTCAAATACCTTCCTCATTGTATGAGCCCCTCACATAGGTACATTCCTGTCCAACTGTAATGTTCATATTTTTTTTTTTTTTTTTTTTCATTTCGAAGATATCTGAATTTAGTTGGGACCCTATATACTACACTAAGATACAACAGAATTTAGGACAAAACAGAAAAATGGGCTGAAGCTACAGCTGTAGCAAAGGAACTGGTATATGAGCAACAAGATTCCACAAACCAATGCATTTAATATATTTTCCTGCTTTCGGCGTTATCGATTCTCCAGGTTTTCCTTCCAATTTCGGTGAAACAAGCCATCAATTGAAACAAGGACGAAGCGTGAGGACAATATACATTCATTATTTCCTCGTTCTGGTTTCCTGCTACCTGTTCTTTTAGTTCTTAAAGAGTTACGTTGATTTTCTCGTGATTTTCAGGAGGTTTCCTGAGACCATTGCATTGTCAAAATATAAATATTAATGTTTTATAATTATTGAAGTGAACATTTAAGAGAACGTAAAGGTTAAGTTTCTAAATGTTGCATTTTTTTATTTAAATGAATCCAAAATGGTGTCGCATAGTACATTACCTCAATTGTAAGTGAGTTTTAAATTCTACCCAGGCATTTTTAATATTTTTGAGAATAAATTTTATTTTCATTTAATTATACTAATTAATTAGGTTTTCCACTGATGCAGAAATCGGAATTGTGAAACATAGAAACATTACAACGGAAAACGTCATAATAGGATATTACATTCATTTTGGTTGCCTCAGAAAATGTTGTTTATACCTTAAAGTATAACATCTTTGACAATTTATTCTAATGTAGATTTAATTATATCTTGAACACTTGCCCTCTTCCGCAGCGTGTCTACCTCACGCTCAAGAAATCGCGAGTTCGAATCTCGTTCAGGGTGAGTTACCTGGGTAAGATGTTCTCCGAGGTTTTTCCTTATCCTGAAAGATGAATTCGGGTAACTCTAAGCTCTATGGATCCTGGGCACATTTGATCATGTCACCCATTTCATTAACCGTCCGATACGATTTAAGGGGGGACGTACGAGAAAATGTTCAAAAAATCTAATTTTTTATTGTTTTGTAAAATAGTATATAGTATTAGCTATCAAACACCAAAATATTATGACAGTACGTGGTGTGTATGTGCCTTTAAAAAATTAAATACCCTTTTGTTGCATAGTAGCATAGTAGCAACACATAGTCTTCCATCAGCTGTCTTGGAATCTATAAAGTCCACCTACCAATTCTTAGCACACCCAGACTTGCTAAAACAATGTCTCTATGGAGAGACACAAAACCCAAATGAAAGCCTCAACAGTTTGATATGGAAAAGGTGCCCCAAAACATCATTTGTGTCTTCCATAGTGGTGAAAATTGCTACATTTGATGCTGCAATAGTGTTTAATGATGGGAATGTTGGCAGAAAGAAAGTTATGCATCAGTTAGGGTATCAACCTGGTGTGTTTATGGAAACAATTTTGCAGATTATCGACAACATTCGCATCGCTGGTGCAGAAAGAGCTATGAAATTAATGCAGAAAGAAGCAAGACAGAAGAGGAATTTAAAAAGAAAGGCTGAAGAAGACCAGAATGAGGATACAGACTATGGATATGGGAAGTTTGACTTAAAATTAAAGGCAAACTGAATAATACTTATTGTATTTTTAATTGTCTTTCCCCTAACTTGCATTTTCTACAACTTCAACCTATTTTCTCTCAAACTACTTCATCTACAGTGATGCAATTTAGCACACAGCTTTCTTATGCCACAATGAACATTTTGTTGGTTCTAGAATTTAAGATTAAGCTCCAGATGGAATGTAATGATTCCAAATATATGAAATTATTTTAAGTTTTAAAGGATGCATATGATTAATGCTTTTCTAAAAATTCTATACAGCTTCAATAAGAAATCTAAATCCAAAAAATTCATTTTTAGTGTGTTTTAAAATAACATACAAAATTTCAGAAAGATAGCATATGTGAATTTTGAAAAAAAAATGAGCTTAAGTTTATAAATATCTCTGCATATAGAAAAAATATGCAGCAATAGTTTCAAACAATGGAAAATTATGAAAAAATCTGTGCATATTAACTGTATTATCTTAAATGAGTATACTAAGTTTCACTTCTCTAACTTGAAAACTTTGGATGTTATGGCTATTTATGTAAGACCCTGAATATTTGCATACGTCCCCTTTTAACGTTGGAGGACGTAAATTGACAAAAAATACCTTAAAATATATCATCTTTAACCATTTATTCTAATGTAGATTTAATTATATCTTGAGCAATTGTCATCCTCGGCAGCGTAGATGGCGGTGTGTCTACCTCACGTTCAAGAGGTCACGAGCTCGCATCTCGGCCAGGAATTACCTGGATAAGGTTTTCTCCGGGGTTTCCTTTATCCTGAAAGACGAATTCACATAAATCTAAGCTCTATGGATCCTGGACTCATTTGAGCATCATTTCACCCATTCATCATCCGATATGACTTAACATTGGAGGACGTAAATTATAAAAAAAACGATACCTGGTATGGGAATGAGAGAATTGAATGACAGAATAAGGGTGAGATGATTGATAGAAAAGATGATGATGGAGCAATTGGAATGCTGGCGGGGAAAACCGGAGGACCCGGAGAAAACCCGCCCCAGCGCCGTGTTGTCCACCATAAATGTCACATGCGGCCGCCTGAGATCGAACCAGGGCTTCTTTGGTGAGAGCCAAGCGATCTAGCCACGTTCCTGCCGTATTTTAAAAACCAAATGTAAGAAATACTTTAAAACTGTTCTGATACATATATATCCTAGAGCCATGTGTTCATTCCCACTGAAGGACAGATGATACATAAAGACATGTTTCTCTTGTATTATATAACCTCACAATAACATGGATTAGGTGACAAACATATTCTGGACAAAGAAGAATATGTGAAACTATTTTAGGTGCAAGCAAAAATCTTTCCTCGCCTCTCCTGAGATAGGTCAGAGGAGAAATAAGGTAAGTGGTTGCATTAATTGCTGCAAATGGTCACTTCAGGAAACATCTACGCAAAATAGAGTCTACAATAATGAACCAATCTGTAGAATGAGTAACGAGAATAGGGAAACTGCCTCGCATGTCCCTTCCTGCCCAGGGAGGATGCTCATACTGCAACTTGTTCAGGTAACACATTTTGGGAAACAATGAAGGTATTCTTTCCAATGGGGTTGCACAAAAGCCTTTTAGGCTGACGTGCGGGGGGGTCGATGAAACTCCAACAAAAAAGCCTGCGTTATCTGCCTGCTTGCCTGCTTGCCTGCCTGCATGCCTGCCTATTCAGCAAACTTTCTCTATGCACTATGGTTTATTACATGGCATCCACAAACTATATTTTATTGAAGCTTATTTTTTATCTACTTTATCGAGGTAAACTTTTACAGAAGTAATTTCATTAAACAATTCGTTTTGATGCAAGGGAAATAAAGAAATCGATAGTCAGATGTTCGCAATACGTTAGTTTTGAATTTGCATAGTCTTTCAATGACATCGGTAGAAACTACTGAACAAAATGACGGCACTTTGGCGAAATTTTAAAAAAATCAGACCAATATTCAATAATAACTACTGATGTCAGAAAATGGTTTAAATAATCGGTATGTTTTAAGGAAGTGTACATCCTTTATGTGATAAGTTATGTATATCTTTTATAGTTTAGCTACTCAAAATTCCCTGCGAAAATTTCCTTCCAAAAAGGGTAAACTTTACAGGCTATGCTCAAAACTTCAAGATAGATATACCCATTATATTTCATGTATCTTAACTATATGGTATTTTAATCAAAATATTTAGGGCCGTTTTCTATGCAAGGTTTGGTTTGGGATGGAGATTTTCTTGAAAATCTTCTTGTGGCATCTTTGAGACGTACGGAGAAATTTCAAGTTTGGTATTTATTCTCTGTACCATTTTTTGTAATGCTCTCTAAACACGTGAGGGCGTGCGGAGCATTTCAAAAAACTATTTTCTTTTTCAAGTGCCACTAAGATGTATTTCTCGTGAAATACATATTTTTGGAGTACAGTATTGTTGAAATGTACTTATATCTTGATTTATTTTAAATTTAAATATAATAATTGCAGTTTCTGATAGCTTTTCTGTCCATATATAAAGTAAAATCTCCATAAATGGTTATTAAAATTTCGGTGCAAATACAATCGCGTTCAAAATTATTGGTAATCATGTAGCTATGTATTACGAATAATAATAATAATAATAATAATAATAATAATAATAATAATAATAATAATAATAATAATAATAATAATAATAATAATAATAATAATAATAATAATAATAATAATAATAATAATAATAATAATAATAATAATAATAATAATAATAATAATAATAATAATAATAATAATAATAATAATAATAATAATAATAATAATAATAATAATAATAATAATAATAATAATAATAATAATAATAATAATAATAATAATAATAATAATAATAACGACAACGACAGCGACAGCGACAGCGACAGCGACGACGACGACGACGACGACGACGACGACGACGACGACGACGACAACGACAACGACAACGACAACAACGACAACGACAACGACAACGACAACGACAACGACAACGACAACGACAACGACGACGACGACGACGACGACGACGACGACAACGACAACGACAACGATGGTGATGGTGATGGTGATGGTGATGGTGATGGTGATGGTGATGGTGATGGTGATGGTGATGGTGATGGTGATGGTGATGGTGATGGTGATGGTGATGGTGATGATGATGATGATGATGATGATGATGATGATGATGATGATGATGATGATGATGATGATGATGATGATGATGATGATGATGATGATGATGATGATGATGATGATGATGATGATGATGATGATGATGATGATGATGATGATGATGATGATGATGATGATGATGATGATGATGATGATGATGATGATGATGATGATGATGATGATGATGATGATGATGATGATGATGATGATGATGATGATGATGATGATGATGATGATGATGATGATGATGATGATGATGATGATGATGATGATGATGATGATGATGATGATGATGATGATGATGATGATGATGATGATGATGATGATGATGATGATGATGATGATGATGATGATAATAATAATAATAATAATAATAATATGGGCTTTCTCAAAACAAATATAAAATACATGTCTAAATATACAAAATAAAAAACTATAACACTGTAATTGAACCACAGTACCTCTATGGAGCAGAAATATTAATTTTGTACAGAAAATTAGGTATCGGAAATATAGAAAAAGAATGTCAGATTATTACAAATGTTAGGTCTACAAGTAGTAGGTGAAGAATACAGGCCTACAAGTAAAAAGAAAATAAATAAATATATGCGTTATCTACGATCGCGCGGCTTGTTTATACAAAGGAACTGATAGGCGGGCAGTGTGGAAACAAAGAGCCAGCAGATAAAGATAGCACGCAGATAAAGTTCTGCCGAAACAAACAAACTGAGATAAATGCAAATTTCTGGTGACTTCTGGACTGATAGAGTTTATTCGGTTTCTGGTTTATTTTAGAATAGTCTAGAAATTATCAGCGAGGTATTTAAGAGAGCGACGACTCGCCAAGAGTGTGGGTAGTAGTAAACAGCTGTGAGGTGTTGTATGTGTACACAGTAATTATAACAGTTTTCAAAAAAATCAGCATCATCATCATGGTCATAGCACAAGAGGAAAAAGAGATATAAAATATCCTACTCATAGGTTAGCACTGCTCGAGAAAAGTCCGCAATATATCGGGATTAAAATATATGACAAATTGCCACAAACATTTAGGGAAATCTAAAACCAAAATATTTTTAAGAAAACAGTCAAAAGTTTGTTCACCAACAAAGCAACTATTTAATTCAGGAATACATGGATGATGCTCTGTGATCTCAATTTTATCTTAGTGTCTGTTCAACTTTAGGAAAACTATACACTCTACATATTGTACATAATTAATATTCTCTTGCTTTATTATACTTTGTAACATATTGTATTGTAAATATTGTACACTTATTTCTGTTCTTAAAGTTTAGGTTTAATATTTTGACGAGTCGCCAATTTACGAGCGCCTGCTTAACTGTGTAAGTGTAATGTGACGAATAAAGTATTGTATTGTATTGTTATTTTCATCGACCTTGGAAGATTTTGTAGTATATGCGATGTAATGTTCTTACGTGAGAATTGAACAATGTATTTCTACGGAAATAAAGAACATTTAGAATTTGGGCAAATTGTACTTTTAATTCTACGAACCCACAAAGTCACAGCTATCCATAGTGATATTAGGAAACGAAGGTTAAAATTTTATGGAGATATTAAACGATGTACTACAAATAGGCTCAGAGAACAAATTATGGAATTTTACAAAAACAGAAGTAAAGCACCAGTAGGAAATGGATTGATGAAGTAAAAGCTCATTTGAAATTGGCAGGAATCAACTCAAGACGAAACCGTAAACAGGGACATCTTTAGCGTGAAGGTGCATAAGTGGCAAGTTCAAGCGGACAAACCGGAAAAAATGCAACAGTGTGGACAGACGAGATAAAGTAAGCTAACAGCAAAAGAATAAGAGAACTTTGGATTCATAAAAGTCCTAAGAAACGTTTCTAAGTACTTTGGTAGTTCTTCATGAGCTCATTCGCAAACAAAAATAAATTTATACATAATAGTAAACAAATATTTACAGAAAATTATTCCGCCTTACGCATGGAGATAAAAAGTGTAAATTTAATAATTTTTTTGTTATTTATGGAGTTGAAGATTTTTCATATAGATTTAATCACATATAGAAAATAGCTCCGCTTTCAGATTTATTTTACATTTCTCCAGGTTACGTCATTTATTCCTCATGAATTACGTGCTTTAAAGAGATAGATCCAAAAATAAATTAAAGAACGCCTCTCCCATAATCAGGATAACTAGTAATGAGCACACATACATTAGATAGGAATAAAATTAACTATAAATTTGAGAGAGAATATGAAATAAAATGTCTGACTTCTCCTCTCCAAATTAAAAATCATCTCTCTAAAACCGGTTCATTATTATCACTGCACTCTTTCTTTAGTTGTAAACCTTTACAACTTTCAATATTCGAATGCAATTTACCTCACAGTTGAAATATAGACCACTTTGAGCAATCACAGTATGTACAATTTAATCATGTTTTAATTGGCATTCATACAACAGTGAGAAAGTTAAGGATGCCATTTACTTCAGAAGCCCTAAAGGTGATTTGCACGAGAGTACGCTGAAGGTCTTTACCACCTGGAACTCCCTCAAATTTACCTATATAAACAGAAAAGTTATTGCATTCCATCTAGAATTTATTACCTGAGGTACACGTTTTGGGATGCTCTGCATATAAACGAGCTTTAGAGACAGAGGTAACTCAAAACTGGGAAATCATTATATACCAAATGTTTTATTTAAGTTCAGTTTCTACCTAGGGTATGACAAATTCTAAAAATGAGTCCAACTGCCTAACTTACCACTTATACTCGTATGTAAACATTTTCATAATTTTTAACTTTATCCAAAATAGCTGCACCAATTCTGATCAAAGTATCGCGCGTGTAAGATATTTTCGTGATAAACAAAATATGTACGTATCTTGAATTGTCTGGAATTGGGTATGAAGTTTTGTTCCTTCTAAATTAATTCTGTAAAACTTTTAAACCGTAAGGTATAAAAGAAATCTAAGTACCCGCCTCTGTGGTATGGGATAGTACATCTGCACCACATTTAAGAGTCCTGAGTTTTAGTCTCGGTTAGGATAAGTAATGTAGATAAGATTTTTTTGGGGAGTTGCGCTTATTCTAAAAATGTGAGTGTCGGATAGCTCTATGCTCTGTAGATCCGGGATTCATTTATTCATTATTTTACCAATTTCATTGATCGTCTGATATCACCTAACCAGTTAAAGGACGTTAAACTATAAACACATTTTACTGTATTAGAAATGCATATCTCGTTAAAGCAGTTGTTCAAATACATTTTTGTGACGTTCACTTTTTTCTGTGGTAAGATGTGTCTATTTCAGTTTACCAGTTATACAAAAGCCTATTTTCAATAAAGTTCAAGATTTAGATACATTTTATATGTCATTCAGATATTGTAAACATGTATTTTAATAACAATAGTTGAGGCTATGTTTGAGAAAACAAAATATGAATATACATAGAGTCAACATGAAAAATTCAATGCCATGGCCAGCATTTGAACTAAGGATCTATTGGTTTCCGTCCAGTCGTTCTAACCCATTGAACTACCATGGCCAACGTGCCGTCCTGACGTTAAATTCTCCAATTGACTCATATATTTTCGCGGTAAACCACTAGGGGCTCGAGATACACCGTTTGTGGCGACTTACTATTGTAAGTACTTGCGTCCCAGGCTTCATCACTTAACTCTTATTATTTTACTTAATTGATGGAAATTAATCATTTCTTCATACTAGCCATATATGGGGTAAGATTTTTGATAGAGGCAACATGAAAAATGCAATGTCATGACCGGGATTTCAACCACGGATTTCCTGGTTTCCGTTCAGGAAACAAACTATTAAACTCCTTAGCCTATATACGACTAGTATGAAGAAATGATTGATTTCCATCAATTAAATAAAAAATGTGAATATTTTTGCATATAAAATAAAACCTGAAGCTTTCCTGACGACGACTATGCTCAAGCTGTTCTCGGGAAGCAAGCCAGGTGTAAAGACGACTAGAAATCGACGTTTCGGGAGTGTACATCTTTCCCATCATCAGAATATTTATAAAATATTATAACCTCAAATGAAATACTGGATATAACGCAAACATAAACAAAGACAAAACACTATCAAAATTCGCACTACTGAACAAAAGACTGTTTTCATTAAATCAAATGCCAGGTCAGGAGATGGCGTAAGTATAGAAAATTAACTGGGTCAAAGAAACGTAACTACTTAACTCTATTATTAAGTTGTATTGATAATTTATAATTTATAATAATAATTTATATAATTTATTTTTAATTTATAATTTGTATTACTGATTTCTAATCGTCTTTTCCCCTGGCTTGCTTCCCAGAAAAGCTTGAGCATTTTTGCATATTTTCATGTAAACGGTTAAGAGTTGGACGATTTGTTTTTTGAAACGGTTTGTGTCTTTGAAAAATGAAATTTTTCACTTTGCTGTTCACTAATATGCAGCCAAAGACACACACAGAGGTGTTTAAAACGACTATTTTTATTTACGTGGCCTTGGAATGCGTAAAGTATGGACAGCTGGGAAATTAAACGTACAAATGTACATAGTTAACTTGGCTATGATGCTAGGGATAAACTCAGAACCTGACAAAAAAAAAAAAATGAAAGCTTGGAACTGTTTCCTCGTGTCAGCTTCTTTTGTTCTCTGCCTTATCGTTGTGTGATACGCCATCACATCATTTTCTCGCCTTATGAATGTCAGAAAGGAACCTAAAGATGTAAGGGCGTAGGCAGGGAGGAAAAAGAAACATCTACTACTTTCTCTTTCTTTCAAGTCCCCGGAAGAAAAAGAAATTCAATACCGGCGACGAAGTGCATTAATTTAAGCTGTTATTAGCCTCTTTGTGCGCAGAAAGAAGTTCTCTTTAGGGTCGCTACGCGCAGCGTACGTTTATATGAGAAAGAAGCAATCTCACCCCGTTTCCCCCTTGCTTCTTCTTGATAAAGTTACTGCTTGAATCGTTTTGCTTTCTACGGTAACTCTAACAGCAGTTCGTTCTTTTTCAGTGAAAGTCAGCGTACGTTTTCCCGCGCCCACGTTTCCCACCCGCACATTCAATATTGATTGAAATCCAAACGTTTGAAAGACTCCAGCAGGTTGTCAGAAACACGCTTTACTTTCCTAGCAACGCGTGGCACCCACATTACCCATGTGTGACGCTCGCAGTTTCAATTTCATCGGAATAAATACACAATAGCCCACGTGGCTTTGCTGGGCCTTTCGTTTTGTTTTATATTCATTTAATGAGCAAAAATCAATGTAGTTGCTACCTAGCTCATTTGCATCATTAACGAGGCGTGAAAGATTCAAATAATTTCGCTAATGATTGGAAACATGTACAACTCGTTTATTCCCTTCCTAATTTTGTTTCAATTTGGTAATACTTTTTTCATGTGCAGTATGATATTTAAATTAATTAAATTGAAAGCTATAAACACAATAATTCTACCCACATGTTCTGCTACTGTTTACTTTCTCTTTACTATACGTTCATGATGACCTTGAGCATGAATTTGGGATAAAAAATAAATGCTTCAAATTCCTAAATACCAACAGTCCTGTACAATCACAATTAATATGTAATAATAAAGTAATTAAGTATGTAAATACAACAAAATGTCTTGGTCTTTGGATACAGAGTAACCTAAAGTGGGAGACACATGTTGATCATCTAATTAAAAAACTGAGTACAATTTCTTATAATTTCAGACAACTGGTACACATAGTTAATATAAAAACTCTCAGAAGCGTGTATTTTGCATGCACTCACTATATTTTAAAATATGGCATAACATTATGGGGTAACTCACCACATTGTAAATCATTATTCATAATGCAAAAACGGATTCTAAGAATACTTGGAGGAGTAAAATCAACAACTACGTGCAGACCATTATTTAAAAAATTTAAAATCTTAGCTCTCCCATGTATTTTCATTTTTGAAATTTTAAAATTTACAAAGACAAATTTAATGAAAGTAAATGGCCACTGTACCTTTAATGACACAGTTCATAATCATAATAACTAGACAGAGAATGGATATTCATTTGAACAGAAGTAACACAAGCGCTCATCAAAACAGTGTAATAAACCTAGGAATCACTATTTTTTAATAAACTGCCTATAGCCAATAAAACTACTTGCAATTTTTCATCATTTAAAAAGTCAGTTTTGGCATACTTGCTAGACCACTGTTTTTATTCTGTTAGTGAATTTATGGAAAGTTTATAATATTGTTACATTTCTGAATTAATTGTGTATATTATAAAATTCTTGAAATATTTTTATAAAACATTATTTTGTACAAACACTGACTTGTCCTTATTGGATGTGACTTGTTAATTTACAAGTATAGTTAATTGCACTGTAAGTTCACAATTTGATGTGTCTTGTATCATAGTACTCATGTACAATGTATGATTTACAAAATGAATAAATTATCTATCTATAAATCCATATGCTCTAAATCCTAAACACAAAATGAGCTGAAAATCACAAATTTAGGGTTATATATATTTTAGTAAAATTTCTTCACCACAACATTTTAAAGGAGATCACCATTTCTCTTCACCATAAACATAAGTCCCTATTTTTGTCTCCTTTAAATGAATATTCTACCATTTTTTGTTTCAAGGTATATTGATCATTAGAATTCTTCTATCATTATTGTTAAATTTTGTATGTACTTGCACAGCTCGTTATCCCAAGATTTTAATGGCTTCTTATACTACAGAAATAGCATATTGAAGATAGCAATATAGCAGTATATAATATAAATTTAGAAGCTTCAGTGTTAGAATAAGATGGATGCCAGAGGAATCTAACCTATGAATTCTGAGATACTGAATTTAATTTATCACATGAAAATGTGAAACATGTACTTTTACAATTCCTTTCTTGGAAGTGTTGAAAACAGTGTTGTTATAATAAATTAAATTTAAAGGGAGTCGATTAATGACACTAAACAACACTTACTTTTAATATTATTTGAAGCAAAAGGTTAGAAACAGTGATGTATTTAACATTTGAAAGTAATGAGTCGGTAAATCAAAAACAAACATCACTTAAATTATCCTTACTTGGACATGTTTCGGAGAACGTATTGTCCCCATCCTCAGCCGTTATTCGACTGGTTGGATCCGTGGTTTCTTGAAGTGAGCTGGTTGTCTGTGGCGGCATCTGTTGTCTGTGAGATGAACTTCCAAAGAGAGTTTTCAGGTGGCAATTCGAAATTTAAAGTATACTATAAAAATTATTTGTGGTTGGTTTATTGACACTCGTCACTTACTTTTTCATATATTTATGAGAGACTAGTTTCAAAGGCCCTGGCCTCCATTTTCAATCTCTTCCCAACTGGCATCTGTTGTTATCTGCTCTCTCTGGTGGTGGAACTATGAACTTTTTTGTCAAAAAAAAAAAAGTTCATAGTTCCACCACCAGAGAGAGCAGATAACAACAGATGCCAGTTGGGAAGAGATTGAAAATGGAGGCCAGGGCCTTTGAAACTAGTCTCTCATAAATATATGAAAAAGTAAGTGACGAGTGTCAATAAACCAACCACAAATAATTTTTATATTAATTTTGACGTCACTGTTACTAAATTCCTCCAAACACACATTAAGGTATACTGTTTGTTTTTTATAATTAACAACTTTTCCCAAACATTGAGTTCGGCTGCATTACTGCCTGATTTTAATAGTTTTATATTTGGTACAATTTCATGATTGGTAGACCAGAAATGGTGAGCTATTGCTGATTTTTCTATTTGTTTGTATTTCACACATCTCATATGTTCCTGTAATCTAATATGTAAACTTCTTTTGGTTTTTCCTATGTAGAACTTATTGCAATCTGAGCAGTTGATTTTGTATATACCTGATTTCTTGTTTTCAGGTACTGGGTCTTTAAGGTTGTTGCATAATAAGTTTTTTTAAATTGAATTTATTTATTGGGGCTAGGGTGATGTTGTACTTCTTGAATATCTTGTTGAATTTATGATGCATTCTAGGATGATATGTGAATTTCCTGAACTGTGTCTTGGTTTTTGCTTCTGTTAATTTTGTGGTATCCAATATGTGTTTCTGTTTCTTGAATTTCCAAATGTTCTTTTCTATTGTTTACTTTATCCATTAATTGCAGCTATGTTAATCATATGGCTATATTCTTTGTTGTATCCATTCTTTTTCAATGGGATGTTGACTAGTCTATATGCTAAGCTGTCCAAAATTGCATGTTTGTGGGGTTTAGGGTTGTAGCTATCATTCTTGATGTAATTATCTGTTTGTGTTGGCTTCCTGTAGATGCCAAAAGATATGTTATTTAATTCATGGATTATCTTCAAATCTAAGAAAGATAGGTAGCCATCTTTTTCTATCTCGATTGTAAACTTTATTGCTCTATTCTGTATGTTCAATAGTTTTAAGGAATCTTGTATGAATTGGAAACTAAAGAAATGTGTTAGTCGAGATATGTTAATAACATCTTACTATGCCTTCTTTCATCCACATATACTGTATGGGATTAGGCTTTGGGGTAATTGTGCTACCTTGAAAAATGCATTCATATGGCAAAAGAAATCTCTCAGACTAATTCTAGGATTAGGACAACAGGATACATGTAAGCCTAGCTTTATAGACCATAAGATAATGACTTTACCGTCAATGTATATATACACCAATATCATACACGTTAAAGAAAATCAAAACTTATTTATAAATCATTCCTCAGTACACAGTTATGACACTCGATGCAAACATAATTTAGATACACCTCACAACCGATTGAGCAAGACCACAAATAGCCACTGTTATCAACAGTTAAAATTATTCAATAAGCTTCCTCTGGAAATAAAAGAACTGCCACGAAACAGATTTGTTATAGTATTAAAAAACTGGTTTAAACAAAAAGCATTTTATATTGTACAAGAATACTTAGAATATAACATACATCCTAGTGAAGTTATGTAAAACTATTGTAAATTATAGTAGTAGGTACCTAATTGTTTAATTTTATTATTACTATAGTAAAGTTAACTTATGATAATTACCAGCTTAAGCCATGCAAATAATCTGATTTCACCTAGAATTTTATATGCATTAATTTGTAAACCTTAAGTATTTGTAAATACATTGTAAATATATCGAGATTTAACTGTATTGGAACACCACAGTTAAGTGAAATAATTATTAATTTATAGATGAGTTGTATTTATTACACATCAGCTTCACTTTCATACCTATTTTGAGGACATGTTTCGCAAATCATCATTTGCATCTTCGGCTCTTATGCAACTAAAGCTTGATCCAGTGGTGTGGGTAATTCTGGACTTGCTGCTGTCATCCTACTACAAAGGGAGGACAAAAAGAAACATAGGCACTAGAAAGAAAGAACACTTCAGGCACTTAAGATACAAAAATATTGATTAGTCCGCAATAGCAGCTCATTTCTGGTCTGAGAATCATGAAATTGAAGATAGCACCGAATTACTAAAATATGTACAAAAACATAGTGAACTCATCATATGGGAGAGAATATACATAGAGAAACTAATGAACTTTGAAATCCTGCCAGAAGAGAATCCCACATTTAAGTTCATCACTAATTCAACAGATTGCAGCAGCAACTCCAGAATTACCCACACCACTGGATCAAGCTTTAGTCACATAAGAGCCGAAGATGCAAATGATGATTTGCGAAACATGTCCTCAAAATAGGTACGAAAGTGAAGCAGATGTGTAATAAATACGACTCATCTATAAATGAATAAACATTGTAAATACTTTTTATAACTGACGAAACCTATTGCTTCTTCTAAGCTTAATGGTGAATAAAGGATTATGATTGTTGTGATTATGATTATGATTATGAATGTGAGCAAGAGCCCACATTCCTACTGGCTGAACCATTTCAGTACTCCAAAAATGTGCTATTAGATATATAGGGAATTTGAAACATACAGATTCTTGCAAAAATACCTTTCGGCAAATAAAGATACTCACACTCCTGCGCTTATTTAATTATAGATCTATTCTTCACTTGGTTAATCCTAAGTTTCCAATGAGAACAAACTCAGATATCCATAACTATGATACAAGGGGCAAAAATAATCTTGCTATTCCAGGACACAGAATGCACTTATATGAAAAGATACCTAGTTATACAGGAATAAAATTCTATAATATACTTCCTGCTTCAATTTGAACCTATAATAATATCTAAATACATTTAAAACACATTCAAAAGCCTTTCTAATATATAATGTATTTTATACCATCAAAGAATTTATGTATCACTGTAAAAATAACTAGGCTTTATTACTGATTTTAACATATTTAATTTTAGCACATTATATTTATTTTTAAATTCTATACCATTAAGCAATTTATGATTAGCTTGTATATTTAATTTGATCTCTTCATATATTTTGTCATTTCTAATCGTTTACTTTTAAGAGAGAGTATGTATTACAAATGACATACCTAAATTATGTGCAAACACTGTATTAAGTTGCAATAAATATGAATATGAATTTGCAATTCCACCAAACCCTGTGAGTCAGACATATCAAGATAATGTGCCTATAAAAGAGAGGAAAATGCAAGACCTAAGACAATTTGTGGCATTCTTAACAAAAGATGAAATCATTCAGAGCTTCTAGGATGACATATACAATTGGCCAACATGTGTCAAAGAATGAACCTTGTATAAAATATAATGCCAAACAGTTCTCTTTGGCAAAAAATTGTTTTATTTTTGTCCTTGTTGGCTATAGAGTGTGGGTTAAGTAATTATTTATGCATATTTATTACAAAATATTGAGAAAGCCCACATATTACTAAATAAATGTTAGCATAATTTCAAGAAAATGGATCAAGAACGTCTACAATGCAATGGAATGTTTCTCTCTACATTCATTTCAACGAAAAATGAGCACTAAAATTGACTTTAAGCATAACTTTAACAACTGGAATGCTTTTTATATCTTCTGAAAAATTTAGTTTTTTGGACATGTGGGGTTTCTTAATATTCTGGTTCCATTGTTCAACAATGATAATGTTCACTTGTTTTCATTAATTCTCAGTTCTGTGGGTTTAAACTCCAAAATACATACACATACACATTCACACTCAGTCATACTTCCAGATTCTGGGAATGAAAACGAAGAATCTTAATTAAAGAAAAATTCCTCCATTCTAGCGAAGAATGTAACTAGAGACCTCTGGAGGGACTAGGAATGCGGTCCAAGCATTTTCTGTGTCTCCATAATTTCACAGTTTATGTTGTTATTGTCATCAACATTTTAATTGCATTGCTATTTATTAGTTATTATTACTGCTTTAAAACTAAAATAAATAAACAATTTAAGGAGTCTTACCATATTGTTTGAGCCCCAGTACACTATGCGTTTGAATTTAGCAACAATGTCTGCATAACCTACTGAATTAACAGCTTACCTCTCACAGTTGGTCAAAGTAGCTTGATACTTTGTTATCTCCAATTGTGAAACATTTTACAATAATCCTCAAATTTTATGTACATAAAGTTAGATTAATACAGTAATATTTAGAAAATGATAAGAAGTGCAAGTACCCATCTATATGATCTTTAGACAAATAAAACTAAATCAAGGTTTACAGTGGTGAAGAGAGATTACAAATTCAAAAACAAAAAATGTAAAACCAAAACAAAGAAAATCAAAAATAGAAAGGAGAAATGGAGGTGGGAAGGCTTGGAAAACAAATATCTGCAGAATCTTAAGAAAAATATAACTAATCAAAGATTACGGTGCTGAAGAAAGGTTAGAAAGCAGAAGGTGGAAAGGCATTGAAACTGAAAGTATAAACTTGAAAGAAGCGTAGGGACAGTGAAGCACAAACTAGTACAAAATTGAATCGAGAATATATTGACACATTGCTTCACTCACACTGTTTATTCACAGGACATGTTTCAAGAGCTCTTGCTCCTATCCTCAGCTGATACTCGACTCAAAGTCGAGTATCAGCTGAGGATAGGAGCAAGAGCTCTTGAAACATGTCCTGTGAATAAACAGTGTGAGTGAAGCAATGTGTCAATATATTCTCGATTCAATTTTGTACCATTGAAACTGAGTTTGTCAAGAAAATTTATTGGTTAGAGCTTAGATTAATAATGTAATATGAAACATTAGCAGGAAGAAAAATGGCTAAGAGTGGAATCAATTAGCAAATATTTAAGTAAAATGAAACTGAAGGAGGAAAAAATAAATGTGATAAATAGCTTATTTATGAGCTTCTCTCAGGCTTGCCATCTTTCCCTAATGGAACTTAGAAGGATAGGCTATAAAAGTAAGCCAACAAAGTGCTAAAATTGTAGTATACCATATGGAAGTTAGATAAAGAGAATATTTCAAAGTATTTTAGTAAAAAAAGAAAGAATAAAGGGAAAAGAAACTTGAATATGTAAAACAACAAAATAATACAGGAAGTTGGCATGGGATTAACATAGCTTGAGAGAAAACGGATGGGAAGAGGTTTTGGGCAGAGCTAAAAACAAAAATTGAGGATATCGAGATTCAACTGTATTGGAACACCACAGTGAAGAGAAAAATTATTAAATTTTAGATGAGTCGCATTTTTTACACATCTGCTTCACTTACGAAAGTGAAGCAGATGTGTAAAAAATGCGACTCATCTAAAATTTAATAAAAATTGAGGAATTACGTACCATTCAAAATGGCAAGAGATATTGAAATTATATTTAACTTGAGATATGATTGAAAAGGAAGAAAGCATACTGAAATTTGTGATAAAGCAAAGGAAGAGAGAGCTGACATGTTTTTATAAAGGAATTATCTACCTAAATGAGATAAGGAATGGACATAATAAACAAAAAACATAATGTAGGAGGAAGCATTATATTTTGGAATTGTAAACAATGTGAATGTGACTTATCATGGAGCTGAATCCCTCTCTCCCTGAGCAGCCCATGCTGTTTGGTCTTGATGGACTTGCATAGGCAGGAAAGCATTCCTTTTATTAAAACTGGAGAACTTACTAAATGAAATAAAAGACAGAGAAATTTTAAATTAAGTCTAGATGAAAACATAAAAGAACTTGGAACATACATCAGAAAGAAAAACAAAAGTTGCTGTAAAATTATTATTTGAAGCAAAAGGTTAGAAACAGTGATGTATTTAACATTTGAACATTTGAGTCAGTAATTCAAACACAAACATCACTTAAATTATCTTTACTTGGACATGTTTCAGAGAACGGTTTGTCCCCATCATCAGCGGTTACCCAAGTGGTTGGATCCATGGTTTCCTGAAGAGAGCTGGTTGTCTGTGGCGGCATCTGTTGTCTGTGAGATGAACTTCCAAAGAGAGTTTTCAGGTGGAAATTCGAAATTTAAAGTATATTGTTTGTTTCTCTAAATTTCAAATTGTCGCCTGAAAACTCTCTTTGGAAGTTCATCTCACAGACAACAGATGCTGCCACAGACAACCAGCTCACTTCAGGAAACCACGGATCCAACCAGTTGGATAACTGCTGACAATGGGGACAAAACATTCTCCGAAACATGTCCAAGTAAGGATAATTTAAGTGATGTTTGTGTTTGAATTACCAACTTATTACTTTCAAGTGGCTGTAAAATTAGGCAATGGCAATGAGAATGGCTAATGCTATGTGAGGTATACAAAAATTTAAAACTGGGATTCATTTAGTTTTGGATATAATAACAGCAGAGTAAAAAAATCTCCTGCACATTGTTGATCTGTCTGTGTCCTTGGTACTTATTATCGACTGTCACTATCATAGACTATCATAGACTATCATAGAAAGCTGGAGGTGAAGCTATACAACATTTTATAAATTACTTTTAAAGGTAACAACTTACTTTTAAAACTTACCTTTAAGTCTTTACTTACAAGCTGTATAAAAGCAGATGCTGAAACTGGCTACCATCATTGTCCATACATTTTTGCCACCTCTTTAGGAAACTATCCATCACTCGCTGTAGTTCACGTTGAGAAATGCTGGCAATTTCCTGGCAGATATTTTGTCTTAATTCCTCCAGGGTATGTAAGTTTTCTTGCACACTTTGTTTTAAGTTACCCCAGAGATATTTTTCATGGACAAGGCTTGATTTCACCTTCATAGATATGTGTGTACACAAAATAATAATCATTATTGAACATCTGAGAGTCCCAATATGGTTCATGAAGTAATTCATGATGAAAATATTATTGTGTGGCACATCATTAGTGAAAAAAGAGTTATAGGGGACAATTTCTTTCAAGTGAACAGTTGACATCAGTACATATGTCAATACAATTTTGCCACCCCCCTTTTTCCTTTTTCTAGAGAATTGGCATGATTCTGCCCTTTTTCAACAAGAATTTACAACAACTCATAGAGTCAATATTTCAATGAAAACAGTTGAAAGTATTAAAATTAGACAAATGAGTCAATCTTGTATATACTTTTCTCCACTTACAAGTTGACTGTAGTCAACCACAGAACAGACGATAGGGAAGAAGTTCCCAGAAACTAGTTTTCATTAAAGAACGTGTAAGTGGAGAAAAGTATATATAATATAATATCAATAAATAGTTACTATTTAGTTAATATTCAGTTAGTATCAATAAATATGGAAAACAGTATAAATCCAAACCTTAGAAAAACAAAATTTACCAGACAATTCAATGATTCAAATATGGAATATTTCTTGCAGCTACTAAAACACGAAATGTGGCATGAAGTGTATGATACATCTGATACTAATGAAAAATTTGAAACTTTTCAAAAAATATTTAGGCATTATTTTGATATAGCTTTCCCCCTTGTACAAATAAAAGAATCATTCTCAGGAAAATCAAATATGTGGATTAGTAAAGGAATTATAACATCTTGCGCGCACAAACGAAAATTACATGAAATTCTGCAAACAGTGACTGTCACTCCACAATTCAGTGACTATGTTAAAAAATATAAAGCTACATTGAATAAAGTTATAAAACAAGCAAAAAAGATGCCAAATGATATATTCATCAAAAGTGCCCAGAACAAAATGAAAGCCTCATGGAAAGTAATACGCAATGAAATAAAGCCCAATAAGAATGTAGATAATTTAGTACTGCAGAAGCATTCAAAATTAATAACAAACCCAAAGTTAATAGCAGAGACTTTTAATGATCATTTCATAAATCTTGCTGAAAATATTGTTTCACTAAAGAACTCCACAATGGGTACTTCAGTTAAAACAAATAGAGTAAATATATGTGAAACAACAATGTTCTTGTGCCCTACTGATTTCGAGGAAATCGTTTCAGTAATATCCAAATTTAAATCCAAGTACTCTTCAGGTATTGATAATGTTCCTGATTTTTTGCTAAAGAAATGTTCTGTTCTTATTTCACACCCGTTAACAGATGTATGTAGTAGCTCACTTGAACATGCAGTGTTTCCAGAAGCTTTAAAAACTGCTGAAGTAAAGCCGCTATACAAAAAAGGAGATAAAACCGATTTACTAAATTACAGGCCAATTTCACTCTTATCCAGCTTCTCTAAAGTACTGGAAAAGATATTCTATAAAAGACTTATAGCATTTATAGAGATGAATGATTTAATATCTAAAACTCAGCATGGGTATTTATTTATTTATTTTTTTTTTTTTATTTATTTATTTATCTGCCGTAGGAGTCAGCCAGACTCGTGGCATCCTCAAAAATACGGTTTCAAAGATATAAAAATGAATTACAAATATGATTGAAAATGGTACAAATTAATATAAAGTCTAATACACTAGTAAATTTTAAAAATACATACAATAAAATAAAATTTATTATTACAATTTTATATTAAAAATTAACTGATGCTAAAAGGTAAAAGTTTTAACAATATAAGTTGCACTGATTGCCTAAACCTTCTGTATTTCCTGTATTAGAGGGTATTAGAGGGCATGCATTCGAATGTATCAAATCATATCTAAAGGACAGGAAGCAAATAGTAGAAATTTCACATATAGAAAAAGATTGCATTAAAGAATACCGATCAGGCACAAAATATATTAAGTTTGGTGTACCACAAGGTTCTATTTTGGGTCCTATTCTTTTCTTATTGTTTGTAAATGATTTACAGTCAAATATTACAGCTAAAACAATAGTTCAATATGCTGATGACACAAATATATTAATTGAAAGCAATGAACTTGAAGAGCTACAAATCTTATCGAGCAGAATGTTCAGTAATATTTCTAAATGGTTCAGCAATAATAATTTAATTGTAAACTTGGATAAGACACATGTAATTCATTTTCAGTTTTCTCAGAATAAGTCTTCTGTACAATCACAATTAATATGTAATAATCAATTAATTAAGTATGCAAATACAACTAAATTTCTATTAAAAATTGGCAATTTTTCAGCATTTAAAAATTCAGTTTTGGCATACCCTCTAGACCACTGTTTTTATTCTGTTAGTAAATTTATGGAAAGTTTATAATATTGTTACATTTCTGAATTAATTGTGTATATTATAAAATTTCTTGAGATATCTTTATAAAACATTATTTTGTACAAACACTGACTTGTCCTTATTGGATGTGACTTGTTAATTTACGAGTATAGTTAATTGCACTGTAAATTCACAATTTGACGTGTCTTATATCATAGTACTCATGTATAATGTATGATTTACAAGATGAATAAATTATCCATCTATCTATACAAGATTGACTCATTTGCCTAATTTTAATAACAATGGCACTCCACTTTCTGAAATACTTCTTTTTATTCTACATACAGTTGAAAGTATGTTTCAGGACAGAATTGATAGTAGATATTTATGGCCCCTTCTATCCCCCGATCTGTACATAACTTACAACATGGAAGAAATGCAACTCCATAAATATAGAGTTATAGCTAAACTTTTTTTTTAAGCTAACATCCTCCAATGTAAGTAATATTGGGATAAACGAAATGGATCAAATAATGCTCAAATGAGCTCAGGATCCATAGAGCTTAGAGTCATCCAACATTCATCTTTTAGGATAGGGTAAGACTCCAAAATAAACCTTATCCATATACTGCACCCTGACTATAATTAGAACTTGGCATCTCTTGAATGTAAGGCAAACACGATGCTACCCCCATGCAAAAGAGGTGGGCCGTTATAAAGTGAAAAATATAAATGTTATTGATAGTTGAAATAGTAAAGGAAGCAAGGAACTGTGATACATTATTAAAACTGCTTAAGATGAGTTGGAACTAATAAGATTAACCTAATATAATGGCAGCAGTTAATCCTGTTGCAAAAAGACTAAGTGTGGGTCAATCCATTCCAACATGTTTGTTGTTTGCTGTTGAGAGAAGAAAAAAATAGAACAGCTGACAGCCACAAACCCGGAAGCACAAGTCTAATTGCTACCATACTGGATGCTTTTAGTAGAGGATTTGATTTTGACAATGTTTCATTCCTTTGATTTGAGAAATTCAGTTTCAGAAATATCTCTACCATGACCCACAACTATAAAAATGGAGTGCAATTTACAATGTCTATTTGTATTTCAGTTCTAGGTGCCCATTCTTCTCCAAAAGAACATCAATGACTGAGTTTTCATATGTTGCTTGGTGTTGCTTTTCAAGTTTATCAAGCAACCCCTTTTCCACTGATAACACGGATGGAGATGAAAGTCTAATTTGAGTTTGAGTATTTCTAAGATAAGTGTATATTCTATGAAGCACTGAAAAATATCATTCTGCTTATGCACTGATAATAGGAACAGTCAAAATTAATTCATGAAGTTTATGCACTGTCACAAAGCTTCTTTAAGTCCTATGACATACAAATCTTGGGGCTGTTTCTTAATCTTATGTTGAAGTATTGTCCTTAATAAGTAAGAAAAGTCTTAAATGCATTCTCTGAGAAATTGTATTTAACAACCAATGCATTAATACTAAATTTACTCTGTTTGCTGATGATACCAGTGTTCTCATTTCTGGGAAAAACAAACAAGAACTCAAAGCAAACGTTGATGGGGTAACAGACTATGTTTTAAATTGGTTTAAAGACAATAAACTTATTATTAATAAGAGCAAAAGTATTGCTATAAGTTTCCATCATAAAGTCAACAAAAATGTAAGTTTCCCTAATATATGCTTAGAGAATGAATCAGTAACTACTACAGATAAAATTAAATTTCTTGGAGTTTGGGTAGACAGTAATCTAGATTGGGGAACTCACATTGATGCTTTATCCAAAAAACTATGTCAAACTTGTTTTACACTATATACTTTAAGATCATCAGTCAATCTTGATGTGCTTAAAATAGCCTATTTTGCCTACTTTCACTCGCAGTTATACTATGGCATAATATTCTGGGGAAAGACGAGCTATACGAAAAGAATGTTTATAATACAAAAGAGGGCCATACATTTAATGATGAATCTTTCCAGTACCACAAGTTGTAGACCTTATTTCAGATCATTGAATATTCTGACAGTTCCATCTATATATCTCTATGAGGTGCTGGTGATCGCTCATAAACAGTTAAATATTTTTGTCACAAACGCCAAAATACATAGTCACAACACTAGAGGTAAATCACATCTTCATGTTACAGGGCATAAGAGAACCCTATATGAAAAAAGTATACACTATAACTGTATTAAATTGCACAACAAACTTCCTCAATATTTCAAAGAATTACCAAATTTAACAATATTTAAAAGGAAATTAAAGAAGTATCTAATACAAAGATGTTTTTATTCAGTAAATGAATACCTTGATGATGAACAGTGAATCAGTTTTGTTAGAAATATGTATTACATTCTAATAACCTATTCCATTCTTTTTATATTGCAATTGTAAATACTATCACCTTATTTGTTTATCCGTTCATGTGTTTACTGTTAATCTGTAATATAAAATTGTATTGACGAAGCCGATATTTCTGTAATTGGAAATCTTATGGTGAATAAATTTGATTTGATTTGATTTGTCTTGTATTCTGAGTATGACACACTGTCCAACAATGATAGGAACTGTAGTTGGTCTATATCCAAAATCTGTTGGTTTTCTGACCTAGTATTGTATCTATAATCTCATAAAATATTTGTTGATACATTGATTTTGTGTAATTTTCTCCCTTATCCAGTCTTGATCTCTTTGAAGGTATTGGTGTATCATAGTAATCTTGATCAGATTCTATCCTTGACCAAATTAATTTGTCAAAATTTCCATGTATGTCTTTCATATTGTTTTTGAAGTCATTGATTTTTTTGTCTGCAGAAAGCAATATCAAACATCTTTTTCTTAACCCTCTGTTAGGCACATGCCTTGGCAGAACACCATTGGTCATGTGAGGTCTGGGAGGCCCGTGCTCTATTTATGCGATTATATGCCTGTATTTGTTTTTGTTCCCATATTTCTTTCTCTCCCCCAATTTTTTGTTTTATTTAGGTTAAATATACATGACTTTTATTAATATAGTCATATTAAATACGAGGGCCGTTCAGAAAGTAACCTCCGATCGGTCACAGTGCGGGTAGTGGGGGGAGTAGCGATGCCATCTGTGCATTCACGCACTCAGCAGGTCAGTCGGCATCAAGCCGTGGTCGAGTGAACGTTGTATCTGCACTAGTTTAGTGTTTGTGGCCGTTTGAAATGTGTGCTGCAATAGAAAACCCCGCTAAATGTGAAGTGCGTGCTAACACTAAAAAAATTACGACGGGCTATACAGAACAAACGCCGTGGTATGCTGACTTCCAGTATCGTTTTTTTTTTTTTTTTGCACGATAACACCCGTCCTCACTCTACTCGCAGAACAACAGCCCTTCTTGAGTCCTTCAAGTGGGACGTTGTCAACCATCCACCTTACAGCCCAGATCTGGCGCCAAGCGATTATCAGCTCTTCATGCATATGAAGACATGGCTCGGGTCCCAGCGGTCTGATGACGACGAAGAGCTCAAAGATGAGGTCACAGGCTGGCTCCAGACACAAGCGGGTGATTTTTATGCAGAAGGACTTTCAAAGCTTGTGAACAGATACGATAAGTGCCTCAATCGTTATGGAGACTATGTAGAAAAATAGTGCAAAGATGTAGTTGTAAGATGTATATATTAAAATATTTTTATTTAACTTGGTGAATTTTTTGCAATCAACCAGAAGTTACTTTCTGAACGGCCCTCGTACATTAGCTAAAATATAATACCAATAATACCATAATTTGTATAAAATATACGTAAAGAGAGTAATATATTCTTTTAAATGCATCTTCTCACTGGAAATGTTCAGTTACAAAGAGTCATCAGCTATTTCTTGTTTTCCCTGACTAAGCAGTTATCGCAAATAATTTTGGCATGTTTTCTCAAACAGAGAAGAGTGTTGCATTTCCCACTTGCATATTTAGTTTTGCTGTTTTCTTGTCTTTACTGCAGGGTTCATATTGTTCTCTTTTGAATGATTCTGGTGCATTTGGCAACTCATCTGCTGTTGGTTGCTCAGCTTTATATTTCTTTAGAAGCTCTTTTGGATCATTCGGTAGCTTTGATGCAGTTGCTCTTCTCTGTAGCTATGGTGACAGTAAAACTGATGTCAGTACTTACAAATATTCCTGTCTTGTGGAATATTTGTGTTAGTTTCCAAGAAAGTTAACCCTGGAATCAATACCTGTAATATTCAACAATTGTTAAAAATTACCATTGGCCACCTTCAAGTTCTGGCTACATTGTACATAGCACACAATTTATCTATTACATCAACTCCAGATTTCATATCATAGTGGAATATTTGTGTTAGTTTCCAAGAAAGTTAACCCTGGAATCAATACCTGTAATATTCAACAATTGTTAAAAATTACCATTGGCCACCTTCAAGTTCTGGCTACATTGTACATAGCACACAATTTATCTATTACATCAACTCCAGATTTCATATCATAGTAATGCATGATTATTTCAGGCATTTTCTTGGCACCTTCTGACAGTTTTTCTGACAAACCATGTAGACTTGAGATCAAAACTACGGTTTTACCCTTTTTGGAACATATGAAACAAGTGGAAACGTAGAATTTTTCATTCTGACTCTGCGTTTCCACAATTTAGCCTACACACGGCTAGTGTGAAAGAACAATTAATTTCCATTAATTGCACCTATCAGTGGTCTGAACTATAAAGCCCAGGCCTTAAAGTACTTACAGCAGAGTAAGTCGCCATTAAGATATTTGTCTCATGTTTTTATGAGAACTCCTAAGTGGTTTACCGGGAAAAATACGAGTCAGTTGGAGAATTTAATGTGTTATTGGCATGTTGGCCATAGTAGCTGAAATGGTAGAGCGGCTGGATGGAAACCAGAAGATCTGTGGTTCAAATCCCGGCTATGGTATTGAATTTTTCAGTCTGACTCTACGTTTCCACAATTTAGCCTACACACGGCCCGTGTAAAAGAACAATTAATTTCCATATTTGTATTTATTTCATCCTTTGGAACATAATACATATGTTATAGGACACGTCAGTTCAAGATACAAAGATAAATATAAAAAGTTACATAAGACTAAAAACTGTAACAGATACAGGATTCAACAAAAGTCTAAATTAGAAAAAGCAAATAAATCTAAACTATATAAAGACCATAGAGAAATGCTATATAAAAGTAATTGTTCACAAATGTGGAGTTTACTCTACTTCATGATTTAATTTAATTCAATTCAATTTATTTTGTCCTTTTGATTGATATCAGACACGTCATAGTATAAAAATTACATTAATGGCTATTGTCATTATTTACAATCACTTAAAACTAATTAACATTAACCAACAAAACCAACCACTGTACCAACAAAAGAAATTTGTCTTTTGCGTACCAGTGAGACACTGAAGCAATCATCTGTTGTAACTTTTCTGACAGTGCCATAGATTGGTTCAGTTAATCTTAGTACTACAGCATCTGCAGAATTATTTTGCAAATGTGGTCCATCCTGCTGCTGTCCATAGTAAATTTCCACATTATAGGTAGGGTGTACAACAATTTGCATTACTCAAACATAATATTTTTATGCCATACTTATTTGGGTTAGATGCAGTGGTGCCTCATGTTGTCTATATCTAGGGAGTCTGCACTGATTATTGAAATTTTAGCTTACCTACCTTAATTATTTGAAGATGAACTGCATACAGCAATCTTTCTTTATAGCAAACTTATTAACCACTCTCTCGTTGAAATTCGGGAGGTTTTCTATTATTTCTTTTTCTATGGACAACATAGCAAGCGTAGTTAATCTATCTTCTCTATTAGTATATACTTTTCAGTGTGGACAGACAGAGCTCAGACTCACTTTTGTTAGAGGCAGCGTAATAGTTATTTTCAAAAGTTTTAACACTTCAGAAAAAAGGGATGAAAGATTATTAGCTCTAAGATATTGAAGTAATTTTACACCAATATTCCTGAATTCTTTTCTTGAATAGATGACTGAAAGTACTGTATGTAGTTTGTTCTTATCAAACACTGGGAACATTTTTATGCATTCATTAAACGCATTTTCTGGAAATAATATTAACAGGTCTTTGTTTACTGCTCACGCATAGAGTGCCGTATGGGTTCGAGGCTTTTACAGCACATGCAGTGAGGTCTCTGGAAGGGGACAGTGGCCTTGGGAACTTGTTTGGCTCTGTCCCTCAGCTACTGCCGAGATGTCTGAGAGAGAGGTGCATCCAGCTGTTCCGCAATGAGTAATGATCAAGTTTCTTGTCAATGAAAATGTCAGTACAGTTACTCCCACAGTTTGGGGAAACAACCCTTTCATGGTCCAGAGTTAAATATTGGTGCCATGAGTTTAATGACGGACGTCAACGTGTTGAAAACTTGGCCCACCCTCGCCGTCCATGCACCAGCATCAATCCAGAAAACATCCAAGCTGTTCAAGACATCATTGAAGGAGATCACCACATCACAGTGCTTGATATTTGTCAACAACTCCTCATAAGCTATGGGGGAGTGTCCAATCAATCATTTGAAGGGAGCTGAAATTGAGAAAATGTCAGCTCGTTAGGTTCCGCGGTATCTCACTACAGAACAGAAAGCAGTGCGAGTTCAAATGTGTCGCATGCTTCTCATGCACTACAAAGAGGAAGGTGATACTTTTCTGGACTGAATCATCACTTGTGATGAGACATGGGTACATCATTACACACCCATATCAAAGAGGGCCAGTCTGGAGTGGAGAGCAGCCGCAGGTGAAAGCCAAGTCACGACTGTCAGCAGGGAAAGTTTTGGCCACAGTGTTCTGGGACTCGAAAGGTGCCCTTCTCATTGATTTCCTCGAACAACAAGGACAACACGACGGACCATTAATGCTGCCTAATACTGTGACCTCAGTCAAGTTCGAGTTGCTTTCCGGTCAAAACGTCGCAGTAGCCTGATCAGAAATGTGTTGATTCTGCAGAATAATGCCAGGCCACATACCACAGTAGCAACACAACAAAAATTAGCCGAAATGCACTGGAATGCCCTTCCACATACACCCTACAGCCCAGGACTCTCACAATGTGACTTCTTCATGTTTGGTCCACTCAAAGAAGCTCTTGGAGGACATCGTTTCACAACCAACAAGGAGGTACAAGACGACAATTCTTGCCCTCGGTCGGCGAGGCCTCAACTGCCGGCATGGTCAAGAGACGAAAGCCCCGGGGACTTAGAAATTTTTCGCTCGGAGTTGGACTTAGAAAAAGTTTCGATATTTTGCAAAAATAATTTTTTTAAAAACATGAAATATACATCGGAGGCATTCTTTTAGAATGGGAAACACATCCAAAGACTTTGAGCGCAACTGGCTCTGCACCTGTCCTCGTAATTTCTTTGAAACTGGCATTAAAAACTGCCTGTCTGTTGGAACAAATGTATAGATCAGATGGGTGAATATGTAGAAGCGTAAGAAAAATGTTAATTTTAATTATTCTTCATGAATAAATTTTCTGGAATGAAAGGCCTGTTTATATTTGATTGCCCCTCGTAAAAATGCAGTGGCACCAGTAATATAATGTATGTAAGATTACACGTGCAAATTTCAAGAACCAAAATTCCTTTTTTGCAAAAGCTTCTTATGAGTTTCTCTCTGTGATGAAAGTGGCAGGAGAAACTTAGAACTGAGATTAATATTAAACAAAGGATTAATTATTAATTACTTTATTGTCTTTTTTTCTTTTTCCATGAAAGTCTCAAACCTAATGGCCTTGTTACAGTTTCAAGACTATGTTCTTCTCCACTGCTTCTTTGGGCAGCCCAGAGATTTCTTTGACAATAATGAAGCACAGCTTTGGGAGTTGTATCCAATTAAGAAAACTATTTGTAATAGGTTTTTAACATTCTGTCACTTACATTTGAGGAGCATCGTTTCAAAACGTGATAAGTCCGCAAATAGCAATTTTACAGGAAAGCCGAAAATGTAATAACTACTAAACTAAACAACACTTTTGAAATTTAGTTATACACTCATGCATTAAAAAAGTAATGAATAACATGATGCTGAGTGTCAAAAATCAGAGGCTTAATCTGAAGCTATAATCGCGGATTAAAATATGAAACAATTTGCACTTATCGTGTTTTGCACCAAATAAATGGACACAAAGCCTCGCTCCCTCGCTCATGCTGGCTGGCTGTATACAGCTAGAAGGTTTTTACTGCGTGCCCACCCTTTAAGGGTTTTACCGCAGGTAAGGTTTAGAATTGAAGTTTTTAGGATGAAGGTGGTGTAGGTCTTTTGGTTGGGAGTTAATTTTTACAGGTTACTGAAGCACCTTTGGATTGAAGGGGAGGATGCAGTACTTTGCACCCAAAACTTTATTTTTGTTTAATTTTTAGTTGGGGAAAAATTTAGAGGCCAAACAGCTTAGAAGAATTATGAGGAGCTCAGCTTTAGCGACTGATAGGATTTGCTCCTGGATTATCTAGGGTGCCCGCATGCCATACGGCGGACCCAGTGCAGTCTAGATCAGCATCTAGTGTGGTCATAATCTCCCAATGATCTAACAAGGGCACTTCTGTGTAATGGTAAACTTGCGTATAATTTTGAAGTCCGGCGCCTAATTTCATCCTCCACGTATGGACGGGCCCAAATGACCTTGTTGTTGACGGGCCCTAAAACACCACACACTCACTCACACTCCACGTATGGAAGACCCGATTCTTCGTGGAGCAACCTGGTAGGGAAGTAACGTCCCACAGAATAGATAGGCTGTAGTCCTCTATTCTGTGTACATTGAAGCCATGCTATTCAGCTGTCTGCTGCCATGTCCCAGATCTCGCAGGTATATAGCATCACCGATATTACCAGCGCTCGGAAGAGATACAACTTCATGCCAACTGGCATCGAGGCCGACCCCAGCATTGGGTACAGGGAAGCGATTGCTCCCTATACCTTCGCCGAAAGGTCGCTGATGTGTCGGCGAAAAGTTAGACCTCTGTCCAAGTTTACTCCTAGGTACTGGACAGAGTTAGACCACTCTATCCTTCGACCTTGGTAGCTGAAATTGGGGCAGTCTGCGGGGGTGTGGCGCTTTGTGAAAAGTATGGCGTGGCTTTTGTCCAGATTTACGGACATCCGCCAACGCCGGCTCCACTGTTGTGTTAGGCGGAGATGTCTTTGAATGGGGTTGAAGGCTCTGAGGATGTGTTTGTCCTTGCAGAACAGAAACACATCATCAGCGTATTCACAAAGTCTTTTGAACCATTCTTCCATATAAACAATGCTAACTTCAATAAATCGTTTTATTGCAAATTTTAAGGTATTTTTAGCTTTAGAAAGTAATGAGTCGGTAATTGAAACACAAACATCAGTTAAATTATCCTTACTTGGACATGCTCCAGAGAACAGTTTGTCCCCATTGTCAGCGGTTATCCGACTGGTTGGATCCGTGGTTTCCTGAAGTGAGCTGGTTGTCTGTGGTGGCATCTGTTGTCTGTGAGATGAACTTCCAAAGAGAGTTTT
This sequence comes from Mantis religiosa, assembly GCA_030765055.1. Taxonomy (NCBI): domain Eukaryota; kingdom Metazoa; phylum Arthropoda; class Insecta; order Mantodea; family Mantidae; genus Mantis; species Mantis religiosa. The sequence continues at coordinate 138,168,335 of CM060958.1, read as the reverse complement.
CAGGCAGCAATTCGAAATTTAAAGTATGCTGTTTGTTTTTTATAATTAGCAACTTTTCCCAATCATCAAGTTCGGCTGCATTACTGGCTGGCTTAAATAGTTTTATATTTGGTACAATTTCATGATTGGTAGACCAGAAATGGTGGGCTATTGCTGATTTTTCTGTTTGTTTGTATTTCACACATCTCATATGTTCCTGTAATCTAATATGTAAACTTCTTTTGGTTTTTCCTATGTAGAACTTATTGCAGTCTGAGCAGTTTATTTTGTATATACCTGATATCTTGTTTTCAGGTACTGGGTCCTTCAGGTTATTGCATAATACGTTTTTTAAACTGAATTATTATGCAACAACCTGAAAGACCCAGTACCTGAAAACAAGAAATCAGGTATATACAACATCAACTGCTCAGATTGCAATAAGTTCTACATAGGAAAAACCAAAAGAAGTTTACATATGAGATGTGTGAAATACAAACAAACAGAAAAATCAGCAATAGCCCCACATTTCTGGTCTACCAACCATGAAATTGTACCAAATATAAAACTATTAAAGCCAGCCAGTAATGCAGCCGAACTCGATGTTTGGGAAAAGTTGCTAATTATAAAAAACAAACAGTATACTTAAAATTTCGAATTGCCGCCTGAAAACTCTCTTTGGAAGTTCATCTCACAGGCAACAATGCTGCCACAGATAACCAGCTAACTTCACGGATCCAACCAGTTGGATAACTGCTGATGATGGGGACAAACCGTTCTCCGAAACATGTCCAAGTAAGGATAATTTAAGTGATGTTTGTGTTTGAATTACCGACTCCTTACTTTCAAATGTTAAATACATCACTGTTTCTAACCGTTTGCTTCAAATAATATTTTTAGCTGTTACATGCCAATGTAATTAATAATTACACAATTAATAGTTAATAATTAATAGTTACTCAGTTTGGTGATCTGAAACTTTTGTTTAGAGCAATGTAAATCTTTTTCTAAAAATACAAATTTGAAACCAACAATGTTATCATTATAAAAATTATAATGAACATGTGGAAAGTCTTTACTAGTAGTCATGTACTGTTAATAATTAGGTCCTGTAACACTGCTATGTTTGAGAAAATCTGAATTATGTAGAGAGTCCATTTAAAACTTCTAACAATTTTGACTGAAGTTATCGAAGTGAACACAAACTACTGTAATGATAAACAATGGCACAACTCTCAAAAATTTAAACCATGTTCTTCTTCCAATCACACTCTTCATTCTCGCTTTACTCCTCCATAAGTTGTGCATCGTCTTTGTGCTGAATTAGCCGTGCATAAAACTGCAGCTCATTGTTAGCATATCAATCTTCACCAAAACATTATTTTAAAAGCTTCTTCAAATCATTCCTTTTCTCTAATTTGAAGGGATGTTCCAAAGGCAGAATGGGAGAATCTGTTATTTGTTCCATTGCTATTCCTCGTTTTAGTGAGGAGAGGAATTTTTTGGACTCATCATTTAGCCTATAGGACATTTCCATTTTCAGAGAAACATAATATTTATTCCCCTTCAGTTTCTTTTTCACAATGACCCTTTTCATTTCCCTTATGCCCTTATGACAATCCTTATCCAGTTGGCAAACATTACCAACCTTAGAATATGTTTCAACATACTTCTCTGGAGTTAATATATCAGACTGTTTTCTAAGATCCTTTACCAGAACTCCAAACATGCGGTCTGTAAGTAAGAAGGAATGACCTCTCACGGGAAATATACATATTTCCTTCAGGCTGTCTGGAGACTTTTTCAAAAGCCACCAATATATTGCAAGGACCACATGGGCATTTCTGTTTCAGCCAGCACAGCCATCAGAGAAGAGCCTTAATTTGGATACTCCGTCTTCAAATTGCTGTTTGCTTAGAAACTTTGTTAATGCAGAAGCCACTTCAATAGCTCCACGACCTGCTTGGCTTTCCGTCCAGCAATAAAATAAGGGTGATTTATTATTTATATCAGTGATACATAAGGCATATAATGATAAATAAGCTTCGCCTATTGCAAGCTTAGGCAAAGGTTGCACCTGCTGCAAATCGAAGCATAAAGACATGGTAGATGATTCTTCTTCTCTCATCATTGTGTAGAATGCCTTCGCTTCCAGTTTATGCGCAGTGAGTTCTGCTTGTAACTCATTCATTCTGTGCAAATTTTCAGTGACTTGCAGTTCATATTTTGCCCTGCTGCAGTAGCTGCAAACATCTACAGCCGGTTCACCAAAACCCAAGTAAAATTTATTAGAAAAAATTCTATGGAAAAACCACTTCTTTACTTTTAGAGTTCCAGTCACGCCATCATTGTACATTTTAAATAACTTGTTTATGTTTAACTTTGATGAAAGATATAGTCACTTGCTCTTTTTTCTTGAATAATGCCTTTCTCTAGCTTTTAGCTTTGATAAGAAGCTAATTACAGATTCCTTCTTTGAGCATACTGTTTGTCTTTTCAGTCACTACCCCTTCTCTCCATTATTGGTTTATCTGCTATTAGAGAAGCTGCTATGCTACAGTTGAATCTCGATATAGCTGCTATGCTGTTTACTCTTGTTGTGCCAATACCAAAAAAGGCTCAAAAGAACTTACAGTACAGCGGAATAGTTTCGTTGTTTACTCTGACTTGATACTTAATAACCACTGAGTTAATCTTATCTGATTTTCTCGGCCGGCGCCTTTTTGGAGATGATACACACATCATTGATGCCAGCAACTTTTCTTGTGATTTGTTGCTGTAGTTATACACTAACTTCCTTGTTCTGGTAAGGTGATATGCAGGAAAGGTGCAGCATTTAAATCTACCTTCTCTATGTGTACATGGAGACTTGAACTCCAGCATGCTTGCTAGGATCTTTATCAGAATACCTGAAACACATCAATGAATGATGCGATAACTATACGATAATATCTGCAAAGTAGCTTTGAATGTGTTCCAGTTGCTGTGTTTTCGTTAAAATAATACCAATAATTATTTTGATTATAGAATTTAAATGGAACTCAGCTTTCTTCTTGTTCTCTTTTCCTTTTTATTGTACGCTTTTGCCTCTTTCTGGAACCACGCTCACCTACAACCACGCTTTCTTCCACATTCGCAAAATCAACTGCACGAACCGCTTTCAAAGCTCACAATAATACCAACACAGCTATTGACAATGCAATCTTTTTAAACAATCGGCTACAATGAAACATGTGTTTCTGTACTGCAATGATAGAAGAGGCAGGAATTCCTCTGTACGAGCCCGAAAATGTGCGTAAGAAAGTGGACACTTTGCGGTTTGATCCAGTCTAGCCACTGGACATATCGCAGTTTGCACCAAACTCACAATTTCACTCTCGATTTTAACAGGTTTAAAACGTGATTTGAAGCAAACTGAGACTTGAGCACAATGCAGGGAATGCTAAAGAGTTCAGATTCACTTCAAACTACTTTTTGATCCAGAGTGGACTTATCGCATTTTGAAACAATGCTCCTCATTTTTATTCTTTGGAGGACTAGTTTTGGGAGCTGTTGCTTCCATTTTCAACCTCAAAGGTCTGACTATCATCAGTTGGTGGTGCTGTTGTCTGCTGTTTTCTCTTTGGTGGTAGAACTTTATCAAATATTTGACTTATGGGATTTCAAAATCCATTACTCTTTCCTTATTTTTCCATATTAAGATGTTCTCCCAGTTCTCAGTTTGTTTTGGTTTATCACATCTTCTAATAATTTTGGATTTGCGTCAAGGTCATGGTTTCCAAAAGTAAAATGCTACTGCTGACATATTTTCCTGCTTCAATTTGATACTTTTAAAATGGTGTTTGACTCTGACTTTTAGGTTTCTTTTAGTATGCCATGTGTCATATTTTCCAGAATCCTTAAAACTTATTTCATACCTATATTCCACATCTATTGATTGGTGGTATTTCATCTTTAGTTTTTGAATTTAACAATTTTAATACTGAGTATTATATGTAGGTGCCAAGATAATATTTTGTTCTTTAACACTAGAAGGACTGCACCCGTCATTTTGGTGGATGTGCTGCTCTAGAAGACATATTTCTTGCTTATGTTCTTTTCTGCACTTTCCACTTTCTATGAAAAACACGTCCACAAAGAATTAAGCATTTTGGACCTTTCTAAAAGCTGGTACAAACAACTCCTACTAGAAGGACCACCATCTGTCATTTTGACGGTAACAGAAGTGTGAACAATAGCCTTCAGATCTGTCCGCATCTATTGTTGTTTTCCTTCCTGATGGTTTATGGCACTCTGCAGACCCTTTGTCGATGAGTTATTGCCCAAGTGATGCAATTCATACTACCGCTTATGTATTTACGAGGTGTTGGAGCAAAACACTTCCTGTTGTAGTTGTTGAGGTCGAATACCTGGGGACCACCATTTTTCACGAACGCAATGAGCAGAAACAAATTCACTGAAATTTTGTAGTTTATGCAATTTGATGACAAGGACACATGTTCTCAAAGACTAAGTACAGATCGCTTTGCAGCTGCTACTCCTGTCTGGAATCCTTTTATTGCCAATTCCTTGTAGTGTTACATTCCAAGTGAAAATATCACTATGGATGAGCAACTGTTTCCTTGCAAGGCTAGATGCTCTTTCATTCAATATATGAGCAATAAACCAAAGAAATTTGGAATAAAGTTTTGACTTGCAGTTGATTCAAATTCAAAGTATCTGGTGAATGGTTTTCCTTACCTGGACAAAGATGAGCAGTGCCCCACAGGTGTTCCTCTTGCAGAGCATGTTGTAATGCATCTTATACGGCCCTTTGTTTTTGCAGGAACAAATATTACATGTGACAGTTTTTCCACAACCAAGTGCCTTGCAGAAAGTTTGAAGTGTAAAAGTACAAGCATTGTGGGCACAGTAAAGAATGTAGCAAAATATGCTACAGCAACTTTGCACACCACTGTACTTTATAAGTCAGGTTTCATAACTCCGACATGCTATCAGGGGAAAAAGAACAAAAATGTGCTTCTTTTGCTTTCAATGCATGACACAGTTACTATAAATAAACAACATCCTAAAGAGCTACCCGAATCACTGGCATATTACTATAACATCAAGTACGGCATTGATGTCGTCGATCAAATGGCTGGACTGTACACAGTAAAATATGGCTGCAAAAGGTAGCCTATGCATGCTTTCTCAATGTGTTTGCCTTGGCAGCTATTAATGCATGGGTACTCTATAAGGAAAGTAACAGGTGAAAAAGTAAGCAGACGTCAGTTCATATACAACTTAGCAGAAGGGTTGCATTCAGCATATAAATCCACAAGGGTACTATAACGAAAAATCAAGTAATATATTAATTAAAAGACACAATTCATTTGAAGGTTGCAGTAAAAAGGTTAGTAAAGAAATTTTTTTGTATCTTTTGCATCAAAACGTACAGAGTTTAAATAATAAATTGATACAGTTAGAGGTACTTTTGGATAGGGATTTTAAATATGTTGATATATTGTGCTTTACTGAACATTGGATGTCATCATCCCAGTTGGCAATAAGTAAAATCAATGACTTCATATTAACAGATGTATATTGTAGGGAAAAGCTGGGGCATGGGGGGTCATGTATATATGTTAAATCACATTTGAAAACTAAAAATATAACTAAATTTGATAACTTAAAAGAAGACAAAGAATTTGAGATGTCTATAGTAGAAATCAGTGATCATAATATAGTTATTGTTTGCATTTATAGATCCCCTGATAGTCATCTTGAAACATTTTTATCGAAGTTGGACACAATGCTTCATAGTTTAATACAATAAACCAGAACTATAATTTTATGTGGTGACTGGAATATAAATTTCATGCGCGAAACTACTAAACTAACTAAGCTTAAAGAATTGCTCGACATTTATAAATTGACTAACACAGTAAACTCGACCACTAGATCAACCTCGTTATTGGATGTAATAATTATTAACAAAACAAAATTTGTACAGCAAGCTACGGTCACAGATCTAGGTTTTTCTGATCACTGGGCACAAATACTACACATTAAGACTCTAGTATCTAAAAGAATGGATAAACCCATCACCATTTATAAAAGAAACTTTAGTAAATATAGTATTGTACTGTTTAGTTCTTTATTGGAAAAGGAAACATGGGATAATGTCTTTGATGAAATTGACGTTAACTTAAAATGCGAGAACTTCATAAACACATTTTTGTATTGGTTTGATATAGCTTTTCCTTTAGAAAAGAAATGCTTTAAATCACCAAAAAAGAAAGGGTGGATTACAAAGGGAATAATTACATCCAGCAATAGGCTGCGGTTTTTGTCCAGGCTAGAAAAACACGGACAAGCAACTAATGAGACCAAAGAGTATATCAATAGGAATCGAAAGATCTATAAAGCCATTATAACTGAAGCCAAAAGAAGAGAAAATGAAAGATTCATACTAAACACTAACAATAAAACAAGGGCTCTTTGGACATTAGTTAACCAAGAAACTGGGAAACCTGCCCCAAAAAACAATATTAATCAACTAAATATCAATAATAATACTATCACAAATCCAGAGGATATTGTGGAGTCCTTTAATGCTTACTTCACAGACATTGCAGAAAACTTAGTAGCTCACAATATTAACCATATAGGGTGTCAAGAGAATGGTGACAATATAAGGCAATGCAGTCAATCAATTTTTATTTTACCTGTTACGGAATTGGAATTGGAAGGTATAGTCCAGGGTATGAAGGCCAGATATTCATCTGGAGTTGATGGAGTACCAGATGTAATCATTAAAAAAGTTGTACATCCAACCAAGATGGCGGTGGTACAAGCCGATACTGAAAGTGATATCTCGGTTTTTACTGATTTTAATCAAATAACTGATATTTTCAATGACAAATCACGTACAAATCCAACACTCAACACCGGCCACAGCAATGGAAATGAAGGTTCTAATTTTGTGAACAATATAGGCGTGAAGAATAAGAATGATTGCTGTAGAAAATCACGTGAAAATGTGGCGTCACTTCACCATATAATCGAAATAATTAACAGAGATTTGAAGGAAGCACGATGTGAAATAGAACGCCTAATGGAAGAAAATAAACAACTGAAGCAAAATTACGTAGGTAGCAGTAAGAATAGAAGAGAGAATGAAGAAAACACGCCCGTGAATAATAACCTAAGTGCAAGGGATGTAAAGGTTAGTCGAAATATTAACAAAGTGGTGAAAAGGAATGAACTGTACACTGAGAACAGAAGCATGCAGAATACCAACGAAGGAATCGACTCAAACAACAGCTGTGATGTCCTGAAAGAAGCTGGAATAGAAGATGAGACCGGCGTTTTAGAAACAAAGAGATACTACGCAGCGAGGGAGTATGATGATCGAAGCACACCGGTATCTGGGACAAAGAATTTCAATGCAGCGAGGGAATTCGAAGATGGAAGTGCGTCGATATTTAGACCAGATGAAACAATGTACGATAAAAAAACGGCAATTGTGATCGGTGATTCGCTAGTGAGGTATACTGACAAATTTATAGACGAAGAAGCTACAGTGTATTGCTATCCTGGTGCAAAAATTCAACACCTGAAGCGGGAACTTTTAGAGAATAAAGACGACCCTGATGTTATAATAATTCATGCAGAAACAAATATCATTACAGCAAAGGATCCAAATGAGATTATGGAGGAAATGGAACAGCTTGTGGAAGTGATTAATGAACTATTCCCTCGAGTAAAAGTGTGTATCAGTGGAGTGTTGAGACGTCGGGACGAAGACCCCCGATACATTGATGCAATAAATTCTGTGTTAGAATGGGTGTGTGAACAAAAGAACTGTATATTTATTGATGGAAACTCATGGATCACAGATAGGAATCTTGGGAGAGATGGACTTCACTTAAATAGAAGGGGTTCACTAATTATTGGTAAATTGTTTAATAGATACATTGCATGCTGCAAACCAAAAAACTCATATTAAATGGTAGTTGTGATCTTATATAGTTAAGAGCAATATCTAATATTAATAATAATTTTGGCAGAGTAAAATATAAAGCAATTAAGGATTCCAAACAAATAAGAAATTATAACAAATTAAATGATGACTGCAGAATGTATTGTCATGCAAAATATGAGTCAAGTATTAGCAAAATAACAGACATAAATGACTTGAGTATAGTGTATCATAATGTACAGTCCCTTGGCAATAAGCTTCTTGAAATTGAAATTTTCTTAAACTCAATGGAAAATATTCAGGTATGTTGTTTTACAGAACATTGGATTAAAAAAACCTGCATTAGCCTAGATTCGCATATCTTTTCAAACTTTATAGTTGCAGACTTGTTCTGTAGAGAAAACTACACACATGGGGGTACCATGATTGCAGTAAAAAAAGGAATCAAATATAAGAGGTATTTAAAAACCAATATGCTAAATGAAGAACTGATATTTGAACACTCTATAATTGATATACAGGAACTAAAATTATTTATTGTATGTATCTATCGCACTCCAAATGGGTGTTATGCTACTTTCCTAGATAAACTTGAGAGTTTGATTAATACACTCCAAAAACACTCTCGACAAATCTTTATATGTGGAGACTTTAATGTTGACTTCTTAAAAGACAACCCATCAGTACATAAATTAAAAAACTTACTAGCATTGTTCAATCTCTCAAATGTAATTAGTAACCCCACAAGATTAACTTTACAGTCAAATACGGCAATTGATGTTATAATTCTAGACAAATCTATCATTACTGTCAAGCTGGAGAATATTAACACTGGTTACTCAGATCATAATGCTATTGTATCCAATTTAACAAACTTTAGGACTAATAATGCTAAAATAACTCCCCAAACATGTTATAAAAGGGTATTTTCTACTGCAAATATTCAATATTTCAATACGCTCTTAAACCTTGAAGACTGGACTGATGTCTACAATGAAAAAAGAATAGATGAAAAATTGCAAAAGTTTTTACTGACATTTTTGCATAATTTTAATACAGCTTTTCCTTATACAGTTGTTAAACAGAAGCAAACTAGTAAAAGGAAGAAATGGATAACAAAGGGAATTATTATCTCTAGCAAAAGAAAACGCTATCTAAATCAGTTGAGTAAAGTAAACAAAACTGAAGCATTTATAGAATATCATAAGAAGTATAAGCAAATATATAATAAGGTAATAAAAGCTGCAAAAAAGCAATATATAGATACTTGCATTTCAAATTCGTCGAATAAAAATAAGACTATCTGGAATATAGTAAAAAATGAAAGCACTAACAACATGGTCAGAACTAGAGACAAAATTACTTTAATAGTTGATAATACAAAATTAGATAATCCTGCTGAGGTATCAAATATCCTTAATAAACACTTTATTAGTGTTGCTGATAGAGTACCTTTGACTCATCCCAATATAACAAATACTCCTATCAAATTAATCAGAAACGATAAAAGTGTATTTCTCAAACCAGTAACTTCTGAGGAGATTCTTAAAATAATACATTCAAAAAAGAACACATTCTCTGCTGGATTTGATGATGTACCAGAGTGTATAATCATATCTTGCAAAGAATATATAGTAGCACCATTAATGGATATATGTAATTGTTCTATATCAACAGGCAAATTTCCTAATGTCTTAAAATTAATAAAAGTTGTACCAGTATTTAAGAAGGGAGATACAAAAAATGTTGATAATTATAGACCTATCTCAGTTCAATCGGGGTTTTCAAAAATCTTGGAAACTGTTATGTTCAACAGGATATCTCCTTTTCTTGAAAAATATGTATTCAGTGATAAACAAAATGGATTTAGGAAAAATAAATCAATTTCTAATGCACTATACTCCTTTATGAAACAAACATTAGAAGGGTTTGATGCAAATAATTATACTATTGGGATTTTTATGGATTTGTCTAAGGCATTTGATTTGGTTGACCATAATATTCTATTATCCAAACTTGAAGCCTATGGTATAAGAGGGGTATCTCATGATTGGTTTGAATCCTACCTTGAGGGTAGAAGACAGTATACTGTAGTTAATAATGAATTAAATGGTCATAATATTAATTCCAATATTGAAATTGTGAGATGTGGGGTTCCACAGGGTTCTATCCTGGGACCACTGCTTTTTCTAGTATATATTAATGACCTTCCACTTAATATTCCCCATGCAGAAACTATTCTATATGCTAACGACACTAATATAATTATCAAAGGCTGCAATAATTCTGAATTGCAACATTATGCTAATACTGTGATGACAAATATGATGCATTGGCTAACTAATAATAAATTACTACTTAATATTAAAAAGACACAAAGTATGCATATTTCACTGTCAAATAGAAATGAAGCTAATATAGCTCCTGTAATCGCTTTTGGCAATGAGGTAATACAATATACCAATGAAACAAAATTTTTGGGGGTAATTATTGACAAATTTTTAACCTGGAAGCCGCATATTCAGTATATTACTGCAAAAATTAATAAAGCCCACTACATAATATCAGTGCTAAGGAAAATTTGTAATACACAAACATTAATGCTGATTTACTATTCATATGTGCAGTCTTATCTTGCATATGGTATCTTTATCTGGGGATCAGCTACCGAAATAAAAGATTTATTTGTAACACAAAAGAAAATAATAAGAAGAATGTTTAATCTAAGCAAAAGGACTCATTGTATGAAATATTTTAAGGAAAATAATATACTAACTCTGCCATGTCTGTATATCTTAGAAACCGTATGCTTTATAAACAACAACATACAATATTTTCAAACAAATAACACTATTCATGAACATTATACTAGGAATAATACTAAATTACATATACTGGGATCAAGATCAAATAAAAAACTTAACTCAGTACTTCATAAAGGGGTTCACATGTATAACTTAATCTTAAAGAAAATCGAAAACAATGATAAGAAAAGATTCAGAAGAGATGTGAAATCATTTTTAATAAATCAGTGCTTCTATAGTACTCAAGAGTTCTTTGAATATTTTAGGTACCAGATTAAGTAGAGTAAATGATTACATAAGAATAATTTTATGATACTAATGGTTGACAATTCATGTAAGTTTTCTGTATTTGTTGACATTGATACAATTTAATCTGATTATTGCATGTAGAATTAATTCTGTATTTTCTGAATTTCTAGTTTGTATTGTTTGTACTGTATCTTGAAAAAGCAAATATTTCTGTACAGAAATTAAATGCTAAATAAATAAATAAATAAACAATAGCTAAGCCTCTAGTCAGTCTCTATAATGCATCATTACAATCGGGTGTATTTCCAGATAAATTAAAAGTATCAAAAATTAAGCTCCTTCATAAAAAAGGGGAGAAGAATAAAAGAGAAAATTATAGACCAATATCGATCGTATCATCATTTTCTAAAATATTTGAAAAACTGGTTCATAATAGAATGATATCATTCATCTCAAAATACAATATTCTTTCAGAGGCCCAAAACGGGTTTAGAAAAAACAGATCTACCATATCAGCCATGGGCAGTTTAATAAATAAAATTCAAGAAGCTATTGATAAAAAATTAGCAGTTGTGGGTTTATTTTTAGACTTAACGAAAGCATACGACGTTTTAGAGCATGAAATACTACTCAGGAAATTAGATAAATATGGTTTTAGGGGTATTATGAATAATTGGGTTAAATCCTATTTAAGCAATAGAAAACAGTTTGTAGAACTTCAGTTTGAAGATAAAGGAAAATTAAATACAGTTCGGTCCAAAGTGAGAGAAGTTAGGCGAGGAGTTGCCCAAGGATCATCCTGGGCCCCTTGTTATTTTTGTTGTACATAAATGATTTGCCAATTGCCATTAATTCCACAGATGTTATTTTATTTGCAGATGACACTAACATCTTAATAAAAGGAGACAATCAAGTAAGTGTACAGACCAAGCTCAAGGAAGCTCTAGGTAAACTGCACACATGGTTTCAGACAAATGAACTAATCATAAATAAGGATAAGCCTATTGCCATTTCATTCCATACTTGTCAAAATAGAAATGTGGTGAAACCTCCAGTAGTAATTGATAAAACAACCATTAGCTACAATAATGAAACAAAATTTCTGGGATTACATATAAATGAGAACATGAAATGGACCACGCATATTCAACATTTAATAAATAAACTGAGTCTGTTATTTGCTTAAACATTTAAAAAGCTTAATTAATTTAGCAGCATTGAGAAATATATATTATGGTTATTTTCACAGCCAACTACAATATGGGATAGTGTTCTGGGGGGGAAAGGCAGATAGAGTCTTTAAACTTCAAAAAAGAGCAATAAGGATACTAAGTGGAGTAGATAACAGGACATCTTGCAGGCCATTATTCAAAAAACATCA
>CM060958.1:138015956-138150956 GCA_030765055.1 Mantis religiosa | reverse complement strand
CAAAAAATAGGAACAAAGTATTCAATTTCGACATCCCCCAGAAAGATTTGTTCAGCAAGTTCCTCAAACTGCCACCAGAGGGGACTGATGACAAAACATTGCCAGCTACATCAATGAGAACCAGTCGATGTCCAGTTGAGGATAGAGTGAAGGCCTCTGAAACTAGTTCCGGGAAAATTTAAAAGTAAGTGTTGTTTAGTGTCATTAATCGACTCCCAATAAATTTAATTAAAGTCCAGTGATGTCAAATCTAGAGATCTCGGTGGCCACAGGTTCCTGGAAATTAACTGCTTGTCAAAGAAACTCCATGGATTCATTTGATGTATGGCATGATGTATGGTATATATTTGATGTACTACTGAAAATATCCTTGACTTAGCTCTATATCGTCCAGTTGCTCAAAAAACTCCATGAAAATCAGTTGGAATTCTGCAGTGTTCACAGTCTGGTTAAAAAAAATTGGCCCACTATTCTCTGTGCAGGTGTTGTGCACCAAACTTTGATTTCAACTGGGTGCATAGGTGCTTCATGGATGGTATGTGGATTTTCGATAGCCCAATGGTGTGAGTTCTCTGAGCTCATATAATTATTTATTTATTATTTATTTGTCAATAGACTGCAAAGCAGTTTCTGACATCGCCAATTACAATCTAAAAGTTTACAATTATAGGATATAGAGGAAAATATAAACAGTATAAAAACATATTTACAGATCATCAACTTTGTACAAACATTTATCCATTAAAAAGTATTTTAATTTGTTTTGAAATCGCTTCGTACCATTTAATGCTTTAATTGATGTTGGCAGTCTATTAAATAAAATCTGTCCCATTATAAAAACATCTCTATCAGTAGATCGTTTAGAAGTACAGTCTCTAAAATAGTCATTGTTGCATCTGATATTATAATTGTGTAGATCAGCAGTCTTCAAATTTACCTTACTTACAACAAAACGAATTGCTTTATATACATATAGTGAGTATAGTGTGAACATTTTGTTTTGTTTGAAAATATCTACACAAGAATCAGTATTTTTAAGTTAAAAATTATCCTAATACACCTTTTCTGTAGAATCTGTAGAATGAATACTCTGTCCAGATGTACCCTTGGACAACTTCCACATATTTCAATTCCATATGATAGGTATGGGAAGATAACACCATAATAAATATTTTTTAGTAGTTTGGTATCACCGATTGGCTTAAAATACCTAATTATAAAAAAAAATAGAAATATTGATTTACTAATTTTTTTACTTAGATAATCAATGTGACTACACCATGTCAATTTATTGTTCATATAAAGCCCTAGGAATTTATGGCCACTTACATCCTTTACGCTAGAGTTATCTATCTGTAGATTGATGTTAAAGTGAGTCTTATTTGTCAGGCTAATTTGCATTGATGTGATTTTTTCCATGTTGCATTTGAGGTTGTTTCTGTCAAAATAATTTAACAAACGTTCTCCCAGAGAGCTCATATCCTGAATTAAATTCTTGTTATTTACAGCAGAACAGATGACAATCGGGTAAATGTAACCAAGCTTCATCTGTGAATCATGTGATGGACAATATGGCAGGATTTTGCATAATGAAAGTCTGAAGCCAATGGCAATAATTCAATTGTTTATCATTATCTGGTTCCTGTAGGTGATGAACAACTGTAACCCTTTATGGCTTTAGGCCTGCACTTTAGGTGTACCCTATCTCCTGTGACAAACGTCATAATGATTTTTTTGGGTGGCTGCTCCAGTTGTGCTCTTACATCAACAACAACCGTGGGAAGCCGAGATGAATGATGCTTACCTTTTACACTCACCAGAGATCCACTAGTTTCCAATTTGTTTACCAGTCCCATATTGTGTTCCTTTTGTGAAGGATTGTGAACACCAAATTCTCTCTGTTATGCCGTTTGAGTAACTGTAATTGAATTCGTAATCCAGTATTGATTACCTCAAAATAGGTTTAATATCAGAAATTTGTTAAAAGGCCCTCCCAAAAATTCAATCACTACCAAAGAAAAGCCAGGAATCTATGAGATCAAATGTGAAACTTGCCCTAAAATTTATATAGGAAAAACAAAAAGAAATATTAACATCAGAACTAAAGAACATATGAGAAACGTTAAAAATGGTGAAACAGAAAAATCAGCAGTGGCTTTTCATTTTTTGAATACTAGACATGACATCAACTTGGAAACATCTCTAATAAAATACGTTAATCACCCCATAGACCTTTCCGTATGGGAAAAAATCTTCATTAACAAAAATCGTCATAGAGTCATGAATTTTGAAACTCCACCACCGGACATCTTTGACAAGTACATCACGCCATCTATTGACAATACGGAGAAAGAAGAAACCACTACAACTTGCACTAGTCGAGTATCAGCTGAGGATAGGAGCAAGAGCTCTTGAAACATGTCCTGTGAATAAACAGTGTGAGTGAAGCAATGTGTCAATATATTCTCGATTCAATTTTGTATTAATCCAGTATTACTTCACAAGGAAGAGTCATTGATTTAATGTTTACTGCATTTTCATGTTGTCTAGAACAAAATGTTGAAAACAGCTGCCAATATTATCAAGCAGGAAAAAACATAAATATCTGTACATCTAGTGACAAAAACTCGAAACTCCAGGACATTCTGCTTAATTTGGCGTTAAAATTGGGTCACTGAATGAATTTCTAACGGAATAATTAAGGAAAGAAATGTGTCAGTTGTATATAGATCACTTGTACTTCTTAATTTTCTTAAATACCAGACTTTTGCTATATTAATTTTCTTCTGTTGTGTGAGTATGGCTTTGTATCCATGTAGTGTTCTTCTTTATCCATGTCTGTGTGTTGGATTGTTTTTTATTGCATGTTTATTTGTAATTGGGTTATACCTATGACTTTTTTAGTAATTTTCTGATTGTTGCCTTCCTATAAATTCCTAATTTTATTTTTGCTTCATTGCTGATCATATTTAGAACCAAGAAGGAAAGCTGTCCATTGACTTTCTTTTCTATTGTGAATTTGATAGCTTTTTCCTCCAGAATGAGTGGTTTTAATGTAGCATCTAAATGTCTCACCAGAGAGAAGACAGGCAACAACAGGATAGTCAGATTTACTAAAATTAGGCAAATGAGTCAGCCTCATATATACTTTTCTCCACTTACAAGTTTTTTTATGAAGACTAGTTTCTGGGAACTTCTTCCCTATCCTCAGTTCTGTGGTTGACTGATGATGCAATTGGTGTCTGCATCTGGCTTGGTGTCGTGCTGCCATCTAATGTTCTGGTAAGTTTGATGATGTCATCTATGGCGGGAATTTCAAAATTCATCAAGAGGTCCTGTTTCTTTGTAATAAATATGTTTTCCCAAATCTGTAGTTCCAGAGGTTTCTTTGCCTGTTTGATCAGTTCTATTTCTTGTTTTATGTTGTGATTCTCAGACCAAAAGTGATGTGCTATGGCCGACTTGTCCATTTGTTTGAATTTAATATTTCTGAAGTGTTCTTTCATTCTTGTTCCTAGATTCGCTTACCAATGTATATCTTGTCACAATCCTGGCAGCTCATTTGGTAAATGCGACCTAGAAGACTAACCAAGGATGCTATAAAGTTGCTAAACCTACAAGAAAAATCCATAGTTTTGACCATTGAAGTAGAGCAGGATGAATGGCTACCTTTTCTAGATTTGAAAATCATTAGAACACCAACAGGATTACAATTTGGAATATACAGTAAAGCAACACATGTTGACAATTACATTAAATGTAACCAATTCAACCCAGTAGAACATCAATATGCAGTATTCCATAGTTTAGTTCACAGATTAATCAACATTCTGCTAACAAAAACAGAATATGAACAGGGGTACACTCACATACACCAGGTTGCCGAATTTAACAAGTATAACACAAATCCTTTCATGGAAGTGTTGAAAACAGTGTTGTTGTATAAATTAAATTAATTGGGAGTCGATTAATGACACTAAACAACACTTATTTTTAAATTTTCCCGGAACTAGTTTCAGAGGCCTTCCCTCTATCTTCAGCCAGACATCGACTGGTTCTCATTGGTGTAGCTGGCAATATTTTGTCATCGGTTTCCTCTGGTGGTGGTTCGAGGAACTTGCTGAACAAATCATTCTGGGAGATGTCGAAATTGAATACTTTGTTCCTATTTTTTGAAATAAAGATTTGTTCCCATGTGGACAGTTCTTCTTTTCCTGTTGTATGTTTTAGTAATTTTGGTTCTGGATTTATGTTGTGGTTTTTTTCCCAAAAATGCGTGGCAACTGCTGATTTTTCTAATTGTTTGTATTTTATGTTCCTAAAGTGTTCCTTTGCTCTTGTTTCTAAATTTCTTTTGGTTTTTCCAATATAAATTTGACTACAGTCACAGCATTCAATTTGATATATACCAGATTTTTTGTTAGATGGAATGGCATCTTTGATGTTTGAGCAAATTAGGTTTTTTAAGGAGTAATGGTTCACTGGAGCTAGTTGAATGTTTTGTTTTTTGAAGACTTTTTTGAATTTATCAAAGGCCCATGGATGGTAAGTGAATTTTTTAAAGATCATTTTAGTTTCTGTAGCTGAGGGGGTTGTGGTTTCCTTTAGTAGTTTCTTCTTATTTGCTAAGTTCACTTTTTTGTCTACTAGTGATTTGGGAAAGTCATTTTTCTGTGCTATTTCAATAATTTTGTTGTATTCTATTTTGTATTCTTCTGCTGTGAGAGGGATGTTGACCAGTCTGTGTGCTAAACTATTAAAGATTGCCTGTTTGTGGGATCTTGGATTATAGCCATTAGCTTTTATGTAGTTGTCTGTCTGTGTTGGTTTTCTGTAAATGCCAAAGTTTATTCTATTTTTATTTCTGATTATTTTTAGATCTAAAAATGGTAAATACTCGTCTTTTTCAACTTCTACAGTGAACTTGATGCTTTTTTCTTGAATATTTAAAAGTTTTAGTGTATCACTGATGTGTTTTTTTGGCACTATGGCAAATATGTCATCTACATATCTTTGCCAGAGTTTGAACATCCATGGGAAACCTTTAGTGATCCTTATATAACACAAATTTCATCAAAAAATTGATCTACAGACACAAAAGAAACTAAACCTTAAAGGACATTACTACGTTAAAAAACTATAAAGCCCAAACACCAGATATGGCAATTTTACATTTCATCCAAAATACTTTAAAATTTTGAAAAGATATTTAAAAGCTTCAACTTAAAATTAGCCCCTCAGAACAAACACAACATTCGCAACTTACTAAACCACCCTCTAAAAAATAGCACACCAAAAACTCAATTATCAGGCATTTACCAAATGATTTGCCAGGATTGTGACAAGATATACATTGGTAAGACCAAAAGGAATCTAGGAACAGAAATGAAAGAACACTTCAGAAATATTAAATTCAAACACATAGACAAGTCGGCCGTAGCACATCACTTTTGGTCTGAGAATCACAACATAAAACAAGAAATAGAACTGATCAAACAGGTAAAGAAACCTCTGGAACTACAGATTTGGGAAAACATATTTATTAAAAAGAAACAGGACCTCTTGGTGAATTTTGAAATTCCCGCCATAGATGGCATCATCAAACTTACCAGAACATTAGATGGCAGCACGAAACCAAGCCAGATGCAGACACCGGATGCATCATCAGTCAACCACAGAACTGACAATAGGGAAAAAGTTCCCAGAAACTAGTCTTCATCAAAAAACTTGTAAGTGGAGAAAAGTATATACAAGATTGACTCATTTGCCTAATTTTAGTAACAATGGCACTCCACTTTCTGAAATACTTCTTTCTATTCTATATAAGGATAGACAGACCTTAACGGTAGAAAATGGAAGCAACAGCTGCTGAAACTAGTTCCTTAAAAAGTAAAAATGTAAATCATGAAGCGTTAAAAACCGACAATAAGTAGTTTTTTCAATTAACTTGGATGTCACTGTTACTAAATTTTTCAAAGCATGCATATAGGTAGTACCATATGCGCATTTCATTAGGATCTTCCTAACATCATCAGCTTTTGTCATCGGTTCACTGAACTCCTCGGAGGTGATAGGTGTGTCTCTGTTGGTATCTTGATGAACTTGAAATTTGGGTTTTCTTCAAAAGTAGTGTCGAAATTAAACAATTTTCTTTCATATTTTTTATTTCTTTCCTGACAATAAAATATAAAACTATAAAAAAAATAAAAAAACTATCCTAAAGATTAGTCGTGTTTATCAGTGACAGAGAGAAGTGATAAAGAAATTATGGATCCATTGAATAAATCAATACTTATAATAAAATTAAATATGAATATTTTGTGACTTTATGTTAAATGTTAAGGAGTTGTATGTTTGGCAATAAATTATAAGTACAGTTTGGCTCGGGGTAAGATGACATTAAGTACGGTGGTTTTCAGGAAAATTTGTAGAAGTGGTGTGAAATGTGTAGTGTTTAACGCCCGCTTTTACTACATATGGCACCGCAGGCGATGACACTGATGATACATGAGATGAAGATGGAGCACCATGGAATGAGATGGCGGGGGAAACCGGAGGTCCCGGAGAAAACCCGCCCCAACGCCGTGTTGTCCACCACAAATCTCACTTTGCGGTCGCCTGGGATCGAACCCGGGCCGCCTTGGTGAGAGCCAAGCGGTCTAACCACTGAGCCACGGCGTGGCCGTAGAAGTGGTTCATTAAATAACGCTAGTAGGGGTAAAGGTATTCAAAGTTGCCAGACTTAGTATAGTAGGCAAGCTTGGGATTCTTGAAATATGCGAAAATATTTCCTAGAAATTTGTATATCAACTCGGAGTGGGAAAGCAGAAAATTTCAGTAATATAGAAATAAAATGGCAATGTTGTATTAGAAGCTAGTAGTGGGGATTTTAGAATCATTAGCAAAAGGAGAGCTTATGGGAGAATTTTGAAGCCTAATAGCACATTGGTGTCAACTCTATCAATCCAATACCTTAGTCTGTGTACAGCTAGTGTAAAGAAATTAATAATTTCCATCAATTAACTTAGATAATAAGAGTTTAATGATGAAACCTGGGACTCAAGTACTTGCAATAGTAAGTCGCCACAAATGGTGTATCTTGGATGTGAGAGCCCCTAATGGTTTACTGGGGAAATATATGAGTCGTTTGGAGAATTTAATGTCATGACGGCAAATTGGCCATGGTAGCTCAATGGGTAAGAGTGACTGGACGGAAACCAGTAGATCTGTGGTTCAAATCCCAGTCGTCGCATTGAATTTTTCATGTCAACTCTATCAATCCAGTATGTGTATGGCTAGTGTGAAGAAATGAATAATTTCCATCAATTAACTTAAATAATAAGAGTTAAACGATGAAGCCTGGGACTCAAGTATTGGTTTGTTTCATAAATTCGTTCGATACTTGTTACGTGTTTACGACAAAGAACGTCTGCACTGTATGCCCTACGGCAACGAAGTTGTCTAATTATCTAGGGGTAATCTATCGAGATTTAACTGTATTGGAACACCACAGTGAAGCGAAAAATTATTAAATTTTAGATGAGTCGTATTTCTTACACATCTGCTTCACTTTTCTACCTAGGTAGAAAAATAGGGGTAATCTGTTTACATACGCAAGGTCATCAAAAGTAAACAAGGCAATGAACTTTTCAAAACAAACTTTATTTTGTGCAGTATGCACCATTATTATCAATAACATAACTCCATTTCACAGGAAGCTTATCAATTCCATTTTTCCAAAATCTTGCAGTTTTCTGGTTGACGAACTCTTCTACGGCGAGTCTGCAATCCTCCAAGGAAGTAAGGCGTTTGCCATTAAGGAAGTTTTGCAGGGATCGGAATAAATGATAGTCGGATAGGGCAATGTCTGGAGAATAAGGCGGGTGAGGTAACACATCCCAGTTGAAATCCCGTAATTTTTGACGAGTTACCATAGAAGTGTGTGATTTGGCATTGTCTTGATGAAAGACGACTCCACCATTAGATGCTAATTCTGGCCTTTTCTCTCCTAGGGCAACCTTCAGACGATCCAACTGAGAACAGTATTTCTCTGAATTGATGGTCTCCCCAGGAGGAAGAAATTCGTAATAAATAATTCCTTTCCAGTTCCACCAAATGCACAGCATAATCTTCTCAGGATGAAGCCCTGGTTTAGGAATTGAGAGTGGTGGTTCCCCTAGCTTTCGCCATGACTTTCTCTTTCAGATGTTGTTGTACACAATCCACTTTTCATCTCCTGTAACCAGCTGTTTCAGAAAACGGGCAGTTCATTGCGTCTTATCAATGCGTCACAGATGGAAACACACTGAACTAAATTTTGTTCACTCAGTTCGTGAGGAACCCATACATCCCGAAGATTTACGTAGCCAAGTTTCTTTAGGTGCCTGGCTACAGTTGCATGAGATAAGTTTGCTCCTGACCTACCTCCCGAGTTGTTATTCTGGGGTTGTTCGTAATCATGTCCTTTATCCTTTCCTCATCCATAACCACAGGTCGTCCAGAACGAGGTTTGTCTTTCACAGAGAGGTTCCCAGCTCGAAATCAAGTAAACCATTTTTGACATGCCCAATTCATCACTGCATCTTCTGCGTAAATAGCACAAATTTTCCGTTGAGTTTGTGAGGCAGTTTTACCTTTACGGTAATAAAACAGCATTAAATGTTGAAAATGTTCGTTCTTGCCTTCCATATTACCATTCACAAGTTACAACTACACACTGTTGCATCCACAAACTCATACTGAAGTTTGGTTACCAATTCTTGCATAAGTTGACCTATTTACCTTTGGCTGTGAGGTCGTTGTGGTTTGTGTTCATAGAATTCTTTTCAGTTATTGTATTTGTAAACAAACCCCATATTATTAAATTTTAGATGAGTCGCATTTTTTACACATCTGCTTCACTTTCGTACGAAAGTGAAGCAGATGTGTAAAAAATGCGACTCATCTAAAATTTAATAATTTTTCGCTTCACTGTGGTGTTCCAATACAGTTGAATCTCGATAAACCCCATATTGTTAGGCAACTTCTTTGACGTAAAAGTAATGGGGGCATGCAGCGTGCTCAGGTGTTCTTAGTCATAAACACATAACAACAATCAAACGAATTTATGAGACAACCCGATACTTGCAATAGTAAGTCACCACAAACAGTGTATCTCGGATGCAAGAGCCCCTAGTGGTTTACTGGGGAAATATATGAGTCGACTGGAGAATTTAATGTCATGACGGCAAATTGGCCATGGTAGCTAAATGGGTAAGAGTGACTGGGTGGAATCCAGTAGATCCTTGGTTCAAATCCTGGCCGTGGCATTGATTTTTTCATGTCGACTTTATCAAGCTGATGGAACGTTGATGGGACAGACATAGTTGGTTTAGACATCATTCTTGCCTCAGGAATGGAACCAGTATTATCGCTTGGTAGAAGATTTAGATACTTTAACATTAGACATTCAGATAATAGTTTCCATTTGTCAATAACTTCTCCGTTAAAGTAAATACTGTTTATAAAAATAAAAATATTTGTTAATGAATCTCCACTTATCTTAAGAAGTTGATGTTGATACTTCTTTCTTCTTTTTAAAATAGAATGTTATAGTATTCCTAGAGAAAAACTTGTAATTTATTTAAAAAAGTGGTTGGATTCAATAAATTTACATGAGGACTTGATAGCTGATTTTGTTAAACTTACTGATTTTTGTTTGGAACAAATTTTTTTTCACTTTTAAGGGTGAACTTTTTCAATAAACTTCTGGCTTAGCAATGGGTAATCCTCTTTCACCTTTTCTTGCTGATCTTTTTATGAGTTTTTTCGAAATTCAAGTCACTAAAGCTTTTCCTTTGATTTCTAAAACATGGTATAGATATGTTGATGATATTTTTGCTATTGTTCCTGAAAATCAAATTAATTATGCTTTAAAATTACTAAATTTACAAGATACAGCTATGAAATTCACATTAGAAACTGAAATTAATGGATTCCTTCCTTTTCTAGATTTGAAAATAATAATAAATAATAACAAATTAGATTTTGGTGTTTACAGGAAATCTACTGATATTGATAATTACATAAAAAATAAAAGTTAAAACCCTTTTTTACATAAATTTGCTGTTTTTAATAGTTTGATTTATAGATTAATAAATATACCCCTGAATAAAGAAGAATTTAATAAAGAATATATTAGTACAGCTTTAATTAATGGTTTTAATAAAGATTTTACACGAAAGAATAAAAAATTTAAATATAAAAAAACTGTTAATGATATTTCTACTCTAAAAAAACTAAAAGATGATTACAACTTTAAAAAATTTACTTACGATCCTTGGGTTAATAAACATTTTCAAATTGTTTTTAAAGAAGTTGGTATAACTTTAGTTCCTCAAAATAAATGTAGTATTAAAGATTTATTACAATTTTCTAAAACAGATAAAATTCCTAATAATAAAAAATCTGGTATTTATCAATTTAATTGTCTAGATTGTGATCAGGTTTCTATTGGAAAGACAAAATGTAGTTTGGAAACTAGAAAGAAAGAACATTTTCGTAACATTTGGAAATTAGTGTAGGACCCACTACACAGATATATTGGAGAGCAAGAGAGCTAATGGCTTCATTGCCAAAACCTAGCATTTGACATCAAAGAAGAAGAAATGACTGAAGAACATCTTTTAACCTATGAAGCCCTACCTGCCGGACCCACTACACAGATATATTGGAGAGCAAGAGAGCTAATGGCTTCATTGCCACAGCCTAGCATTTGACATCAAAGAAGAAGAAATGACTGAAGAACATCTTTCAACCTGTGAAGTTCTACCTGCTGGACCCACTACACAGAAATATTGGAGAGCAAGAGAGCTAATGGCTTCATTGACACAGCCTAGCATTTGATAACAAAGAAGAGGAAATGACTGAAGAACATCTTTTAACCTGTGAAGCCCTACCTGCTGGACCCACTACACAGTAATATTGGAGAGCAAGAGAGCTAATGGCTTCATTGACACAGCCTAGCATTTGATAACACAGAAGAGGAAATGACTGAAGAACATCTTTTAACCTATGAAGCCCTACCTGCCGGACCCACTACACAGATATATTGGAGAGCAAGAGAGCTAATGGCTTCATTGCCACAGCCTAGCATTTGACATCAAAGAAGAAGAAATGACTGAAGAACATCTTTCAACCTGTGAAGTTTTACCTGCTGGACCCACTACACAGAAATATTGGAGAGCAAGAGAGCTAATGGCTTCATTGACACAGCCTAGCATTTGATAACAAAGAAGAGGAAATGACTGTAGAACATCTTTTAACCTGTGAAGCCCTACCTGCTGGACCCACTACACAGAAATATTGGAGAGCAAGAGAGCTAATGGCTTCATTGCCAAAGCCTAGCATTTGATAACAAAGAAGAGGAAATGACTGAAGAACATCTTCTAACCTGTGAAGTCCTACCTGCCGGACCCCCTACACAGAAATATTGGAGAGCAAGAGAGCTAATGGCTTCATTGCCAAAGCCTAGCATTTGACAACAAAGAAGAGGAAATGACTGAAGAACATCTTCTAACCTGTGAAGCCCTACTTGCCGGACCCACTACACAGAAATATTGGAGAGCAAGGGAGCTAATGGCTTCAATGCCAAAGCCTAGCATTTGATAACAAAGAAGAGGAAATGACAAGAACATCTTTTATCCTGTGAAGCCCTACCTGCTGGGCCCACTACACAGAAATATTGGAGAACAAGAGGGCTAATGGCTTCATTGCCAAAGCCCAGCATTTGACAACAAAGAAGAGGAAATGACTGAAGAACATCTTTTAACCTGTGAAGCCCTACTTGCCGGACCCACTACACAGAAATATTGGAGAGCAAGAGAGCTAATGGCTTCAATGCCAAAGCCTAGCATTTGATAACAAAGAAGAGGAAATGACAAGAACATCTTTTATCCTGTGAAGCCCTACCTGCTGGGCCCATTACACAGTAATATTGGAGAACAAGAGGGCTAATGGCTTCAGTGCCAAAGCCTAGCATTTGACAACAAAGAAGAGGAAATGACTGAAGAACATCTTTTAACCTGTGAAGCCCTACCTGCTGGACCCACTACACAGTAATATTGGAGAGCAAGAGAGCTAATGGCTTCATTGACACAGCCTAGCATTTGATAACACAGAAGAGGAAATGACTGAGGAACATCTTTTAACCTATGAAGCCCTACCTGCCGGACCCACTACACAGAATATTGGAGAGCAAGAGAGCTAATGGCTTCATTGCCACAGCCTAGCATTTGACATCAAAGAAGAAGAAATGACTGAAGAACATCTTTCAACCTGTGAAGTTCTACCTGCTGGACCCACTACACAGAAATATTGGAGAGCAAGAGAGCTAATGGCTTCATTGACACAGCCTAGCATTTGATAACAAAGAAGAGGAAATGACTGAAGAACATCTTTTAACCTGTGAAGCCCTACCTGCTGGACCCACTACACAGAAATATTGGAGAGCAAGAGAGCTAATGGCTTCATTGCCAAAGCCTAGCATTTGATAACAAAGAAGAGGAAATGACTGAAGAACATCTTCTAACCTGTGAAGTCCTACCTGCCGGACCCCCTACACAGAAATATTGGAGAGCAAGAGAGCTAATGGCTTCATTGCCAAAGCCTAGCATTTGACAACAAAGAAGAGGAAATGACTGAAGAACATCTTCTAACCTGTGAAGCCCTACTTGCCGGACCCACTACACAGAAATATTGGAGAGCAAGAGAGCTAATGGCTTCATTGCCAAAGCCTAGCATTTGATAACAAAGAAGAGGAAATGACAAGAACATCTTTTATCCTGTGAAGCCCTATCTGCTGGGCCCACTACACAGAAATATTGGAGAACAAGAGGGCTAATGGCTTCATTGCCAAAGCCTAGCATTTGACAACAAAGAAGAGGAAATTACTGAAGAACATCTTTTAACCTGTGAAGCCCTACCTGCTGGACCCACTACACAGAAATATTGGAGAACAAGAGAGCTAATGGCTTCATTGTCAAAGCGTAGCATTTGACAACAAAGAAGAGGAAATGACTGAAGAACATCTTTTAACCTGTGAAGCCCTATCTGCCGGATCCACTACACAGAAATATTGGAGAGCAAGAGAGCTAATGGCTTCATTGCCAAAGGCTAGCATTTGACAACAACAACAACAACATTTTCGTAACATTAAATATAAACAAACTGATAAATCGGCCATAGCAGATTATTTTTGGTCATTTAACCATGAAATAAATCCCGAAGTTAAATTATTAAAACAATTAAATGTTCCCATAGATTTAATAGTGTGGGAAAAAATATTTATTTTAAAAAATAAACATTGCATAATGAATTTTAGACATACCGGCATTTGATTCTGTTTTTAGGTTTGTTTCGTCTTCAGATGTTGGTAATGCTGAAAACATAACATAGGAAAAGAAAAAACATGGTAACCGAGATTTCCTTAACAACGGAGTTTGGAATAAACTGAGGATGAATGCAAATTGTCTTTGAAATCGATTTTAAAAAGAAGAAAGAAGTATTAACATCAACTTCTTGAGATATGTGGAGATTCATTAACGAATATTTTTATTTGTGTAATATTTACTACTTCACTGTAATTAGCTTTCATTTTCTATGTAATGAATACTGTTTATTAAAATTTTAAGTCATATTCTGATGTCATCCTTTCATTGATCAATGCACATTCATGTACACCCTGAGATGGTTTTCTCCTGAGCAGCATCTTACCAGAAATCACCGCTACAAATTGGCGCAGCATCGTGAAGCAGAACCAGACAGCTTCAGAAAGTTCAATTTTAATGGTTAGTGGCCCATTAGACCAAATAGTATTGGTAAATAATAAAAATACAATAGGAAACTGGGAATTTGCTTGAAGTAAAAGAACAAACCATCAAACAATGCAAGATTGTTTAATTGTAAAATCATATACACACCATGTATCTAGTTTGTCTTTTAACATATTTCTGCAAAATTATTAATTTTTAAGTTTCAGCCTTAGGGGTGGGATGGATTAGATAAAAATACATACATTGGTGTTTCCCTGTTTTTTGAGAACATACAATATGCTTTTGTGGTGGGGATGTGGAATGGATGCAAATTAATTAAAATAAAGACATTAATGCTATAAATTCTTTTTTGCAAGAGAAGAAAGAGAGGAGTTATCTCTTCACAAAATACAGGAAGCTTATGTATATGTATATATATTTATATATAATTCTCTTTGTTTTCAACACTCATATTTTGAACAGATGAAGTTATTCCTATTAAAAAGGTTCTACTACACAAACAACTTGGACAATGAGAAAGGTAGCTGCTAATCTTCCCAGTTTTGAATAAATAACTGGTAACAATATTTATTAACAATTACATTCCATAATGACCAATATATTTTAACAATATAAAATAACTTATTTTTTAGGAATTTTCCTTAAATTGTGAGCAAGCATTCTAATAACCTTATTCTGTTACTAAAGTGTTAAAAATAAGTAAAAATAATAAATCACAAGATATGTAGTTACTCGAAAAAAAGAAAATGATTCAGGTTTTACATAATATGAATTAGTTTCTTTATGTGGATTTACTGCTGAATTGGACTATTCTTTAATTTTTATGGTGTTACACATGGATAAATTTTTGTATATCACATAACTTCCTTTTAACTTTTTAAACAAAGAAGAGAACTTCTTTACTGAAAACTACAGTTATAAATGCACAAATAGGAAAAGCTACTTAGAAGTGCACAATGCATCAAAATAAAATTTGATTTTATGCTCTCTTGTACCAATTAAGCACCAATCCACTTGTAAAACATTTTAAACAATAAAAGTCTTATTTAGGTAAGAATAACTGTATCATACTCAAAGCAAAATTACTGTGCAATTCAAGTTTGTATAACGTTTCCTTTTCATAGTAGATGTAACCCAAACTAATGAATATTATGAGCTTCCCATGTATTTCAAAACACATTTATAGGAATTGCCCCAACAGTTTAATCAGAATTGAATGTACATCTGCATGTTACTTCAAAATCCAACAAATTCCCAAAAATTGAAAATACAATTTAATGACATAGTCCATACTTTTAAATACTATTTAAATACTGTGCGCAAAACTGAACATTTTGCATGCTTATTTATTGTATTTCAATGGTAAGAAGCATGGGGTATCACTAAGGTACTTACTGAAAATCAGAGTTATGTTTTAACTACACTGTACATAATATATTTTGAAATGGAAGTCCTTCATTTCTCTTTGTGTCTATCATGAAGGAACTATACTTCCGATGAGTAAGTTTTTAATGAAGTTAAGTGAAAATCATGCAGCAAATTATCAATTAAAACACATAATGTAGGAAGAAGCTACTGTAATTAGCAATAATATTCAACTTAAGAATTTTTAAAGTGCCTTCAAATGGAGAAGATCAGTTCCTTCTCTGAAAGAAAATACCATGTTCGTTTATAATAAGAAATAAATTAACTATTTCTTATTCACAATTAATTTTAAAAATTATACTATAATAAAAATTCATGTAAGAGAATAATAATTGTACTATCAATGGAGAAAAATAGTTTTGAACTTCTGAAAGTAATGAGTTGGTAATTCAAACAAAAACATCACTTAAATTATCCTTACTTGGACATGTTTCGGAGAACGGTTTGTCCCCATTGTCAGCAGTTATCCGACAATGGGGACAAACCATTCTCCGAAACATGTCCAAATAAGGATAATTTAAGTGATGTTTGTGTTTGAACAGTTTGTCCCCATTGTCAGCAGTTATCCGACGATGGGGACAAACCATTCTCCGAAACATGTCCAAGTAAGGATAATTTAAGTGATGTTTGTGTTTGAATTACCGACTCATTACTTTCAAATGTTAAAAACATCACTGCTTCTAACCTTTTGCTTCAAATAATAATATTTTTGAACTTTCTCTTAACACGTGAAAACTATCATTTGTCTTGTACTGCCCTAACACCATATTTTTGCTCATTTTTATGTATTACTCATGTAGAGATTGGTGTAGATTAAACAGTAGGATAGGATAGGATAGAATCTTACAGGAGATTCGGTACATTTACTAGATTTGATCTATTGTGCATGTGCCCCAAGTCGGGCATCCCGGAAAGGATGAGGTGAGAAGAGACAGAGGGCAGCTAGATGAGTCATGACCAGAGCTAGGAAGTTCGTACCGCTCACCGTTCCCTATACAGGTTGCGACCGACCTACTCCCAGCATCCAAAGAAGTCATCGATGAGAGTGCACGGCAGGGGGGCATTGAAACAGTTTGCTCAGAGAACAAAAATATCCTATGAGACATTCGTAAATGCACACTTATTTAGATCATTATTGTATCTCTGAAGCTTTTCAAATGAAAACTCATTCTATGTCCCATCAAACAAGATTTATATTGCGGAAATGTTCCTTCGACCTCACATGATGTGATCAGGGCATATTTGAAATATTTTATCAGTTCTGTATCAGTAACATAGCTTTTGTTGGGATCCAGAAGTGCATCTTGTATGCAGTAAATCGCTTCAAACCCTGCATTCTGTTCAATTATACTTTTAATTTTCATCTTTATTTCAGATAGAATGCTGAAGGTTTGGTAAATCCATTTTGACATTTCTTCTACATACTGCACACATTCAGTCGCTCCAACTGTAACAATGTGGTAGTTGCGGGTAACTCTTTGAACAAATGTGCAATCAATAATATATTTCTATGAAGTTGTTCTATTACTAGATGTTTGGCAGTTTGTATGTGCCATCATTTTCTAAATTGGCTAATATCGAAACAATTTTGTCATAATGTTCGACATAATAGATTACAGCCTCTAGCCAAGTTACCCATCTGGTGACAACTGGCCGTGGTGGTTGTAATATGTCTGGTGCTAACTCTCTGAACTTTGCAATCCTGTAAGATGATTTCAAATATATCTTTTTCATGTGAGCTACAAAGCTGTCTGCAACTGCATAAGTACATTTGATTTATTCAGCCACTCGGTGTAAAGCATGTACTAAACATGTAATATGTATTAGCTTAAGATACAAGTTAT
Organism: Mantis religiosa; assembly: GCA_030765055.1. Lineage (NCBI taxonomy): Eukaryota > Metazoa > Arthropoda > Insecta > Mantodea > Mantidae > Mantis > Mantis religiosa. Next base: position 138,133,876 of record CM060958.1, on the reverse strand, counting down.
AGTAATGAGTTGTATTCTATGATGAACCTTGTCCTTGCTAGTAGCACTGCATGTTATAGCTATGCCTGGCTGCTTTTACACCGCTCAAGGAAATTGGTACGAACTTCCTAGCCCTGGCCATGACATTGCAAAAGGCAGGGTTCCTAATATTGACCAATTGGAAACCCCTTGGCAGGTCAGTAAAACTGGAATCCCAACTACTCTGATCCTGAAATGTCCCACTAGACACAGAGCATTGTTCAAGAGAGGACTGGTGTCATTTTATGCTTCAGGATAGTTCTGAAAAGAAGATGGTGGCTACTTTCTTCAACAAGGTGGGCCATCTCACCTCTTTGAACTTGGACCAGATTTCATGGTCAATGCTGAGTGGTGTGTAACAGGACGTCTCCCAAAAATCATCATGATTTGGAGGTCACAGCACACAAAGTCGAAGAATGACCATGTTCTTCTGCATCACAACAATGCCTCAACACACATAGCCATCAGAACAATGGATTTATTGGAGAAGGAAAAAATGCAAGTCTTACTGCATCTACCCAATTTACCTGATCTGATCCCACTGGACTAGACTATGCTACAGAGGGGATCCGGCATGGAGGTCCAAATGAGTTCTTTTGTACCTATGCCCCCAAGTGGGGCACCCCAGGGAGGAAGGATGAGGCAAGAGGAGACAGAAGGCGACCATCCCAAGAAGCTATGACAGGCTTGTTACAAATGACCAGTTGGAAGCTACCTGGCGGACCAGCACAACTGGTATCCCACCGACCGGTCCTGAAACAGTCAACCAGGCTGCTCAGAGACTGGAGTCCATCCCAACCATGATCAGGAGCATATCATTCTGTCATGCAATGCCGAGACACCCGCCGACACTTCTATCATGAAAGAGACCACCACATGAGAGATGATGTGAAATGATAATGGAGAAGAAATGGAGAGATAAGAAATTTGTGTGATGTAATTAACCTATCCAGAATTTGCCTGTTGACTCTGGAAAACACCCGAAAAACTCATGGGTCAGGTAGTTCGGTGATGGGAAGGAACCCAGACCTGAATGTGGACCACAGACAAAACTGCCTGAGCCAACTCACTTGTTTACTGGTTGTATCCATAGATGAAGTAAAAGATACGTGGGCAGTTTCTTTAACTCAATGAAGAGGCTATCACAGCACATTACATTGCTCCTTAAAGAAGCTTTGACTAAGATATTCTCTAGTGGTTTCAAAGCTTGAAAAATAATATAAGTGTTCATGAAAATTAATAGCTACATTGTAAATATTAAAAGCTTTCAACATAACCGTCGAACATTTAAACCTATTTGAAGGTTATGCTGAAATTACTCAGTGCTAATCTTTTGAGACAAAGAGAAGCTTGTGGAAGAAATTCTACTTCAGAATTAACTGCAATGAGAACAAAACTCATGCACACTAAATCATAAGCTGACACTTTTACTGGAGATACCATTGAAAAATTATAGAAAAAATGGAAGGTGTGGTAAATACTTTATGCTCATTTTATTCTAAGTTTACATTTGTCAAACTTTTATAAAGGTAAATCTCACTATACAGTTTAAATATCTTTTTTTTAATAAAGCCTAGATAAGTACTATATGGTCAATTTTCTCTAAGCTTCTAACTGTTATTTGTAGAAATTACAGGCTTATTAGATTCCATATATTTTCAGTTCTGATAATGAGCTATCACAAAATATTTTAGGTGACTGATGCCCTTTGAAGTTGATATGTCTAGGCAAGTAATTTCTACCATATCTATTATGGAAAGTGAGTGTTATGCATTAATGTAATGAAGAGAAAAGCAAAACCTTATTCACTTGTTATTTTGTTAGGTGTTACAATGCTAGGTGCACTGCAGTATGTGGTTAAGTATATTTCTTTTGCATTCACATAAGATGCAAAACGTTTGAACACATTTATCCTCTCATTAGTAATACATGGGTACATTAAATGATTAATTACAAAATAAAATTAGCATACAAACTATGTTACATTTTATTGGTAACTTCATGAAAGTCAAGTCTCTGATTTAATTCTGCATGATTAATAACAAATATATTTTTTTTAATCAAAATTATACAAGAAGAACGATATGATGTCAGAAGAAAGTATCCATAGTTTTATATAGTTTGATGGGTAAAGACATAAAAGGCTCAAAACCATTTAAACTTTCTCAGAGCATTCAGGAGGATTTCTATTGCTTAACATAAAGTGTATCCTGATTGTTGAACCATTTCATCATTTTGTGTTTATTACAAGATGTCTTCCTTGTGGACACTTCTTTAATTTCACAAATGGGTCAAAGTTTGGAGAGAATAAATATAATCTGTATAATAGTTGGGGAATACGTGTTTGGTGCTATTTAGTTTTTCAAATGGGAAGATTTCTGGGCTGCAGCAAATGAGATGCTTTTGCGTGCTCTGCATTACCACCTCGTTACCGCCACTCTTTACATATTTACCTCTCTCTCACACAATGTCCTAGAGCATGCAAGTCTCTTTGACGCTAGATGTAAGGGAACCCAAATTGAATTTTCCAAACTTTTCTAGTAATGCAGTTATTAAAATTAAAATTGGAACAGGGAATATTTACATATCATATATACCTATATTTTAAGTTCTACAATTATAATGTACATGCTTAGGTTTTCGCGGCCAGCGTTAATCCAATAAAATGTGTCATCCAAGCTTTTGGCTATGGTTGATTGACTGAAATAGTATTGGTTTGTCTCATAAATTTGTTCGATTCTTGTTACCTGTTTACGACAAAGAACGCCTGCACTGTATGCCCACATCACAACTACGGCAACAAAGTTGCCTAATTATCTAGGGGTAATCTGTTTACATACGCAAGGTCATCGAAAGTAAACAATGCAATGAACTTTTCAAAAAAAAACTTTATTTTGTGCAGTATGCATTATTATTATCAATAACATATCTCCATTTCTCAGGAAGCTTATCAATTCCATTTTTCCAAAATCTTGCAATTTCTGGTTGACGAACTCTTCTACGGTGAGTCTGCAATCCTCCAAGGAAGTAAGACGTTTGCCATTAAGGAAGCTTTGCAGGGATCGGAATAAACGATAGTCAGATGGGGCAATGTCTGGAGAATAAGGCAGGTGAGGTAACACATCCCAGTCGAAATCCCGTAATTTCTGATGAGTTACTATAGAAGTGTGTGGTTTGGCATTGTCTTGATGAAAGACGACTCCACCATTTGATGCTAGTTCTGGCCTTTTCTCTTCTAGGGCAACCTTCAGACGATCCAACTGAGAACAGTATTTCTCTGAATTGATGGTCTCCCCAGGAGGAAGAAATTCGTAATAAATAATTCCTTGCCAGTCCCACCAAATGCACAGCATAATCTTCTCAGGATGAAGCCCTGGTTTAGGAGTTGAGAGTGGTGGTTCTCCTTTCTTACGCCATGAATTTCTCTTTCGAATGTTGTTGTACACAATCCACTTTTCGTCTCCTGTAACCAGCTGTTTCAGAAAAGGGGCAGTTTCATTGCATCTTATCGATGCGTCACATGGAAACATGCTGAACTAAATTTTGTTCACTCAGTTCGTGCGGAACCCATACATCCCGAAGATTTACGTAACCAAGTTTCTTTAGGTGCCTGGCTACAGTTGCATGAGATAAGTTTAGCTCCTGACCTACCTCCCGAGTTGTGATTCTGGGGTTGTTCGTAATCATGTCCTTTATCCTTTCCTCATCTGTAACCACAGGTCGTCCAGAACGAGGTTTGTCTTTCACAGAGAAGTTCCCAGCTCAAAATCGAGTAAACCATTCTTGACATGCCCGATTCGTCACTGCATCTTCTCCGTAAACAGCACAAATTTTCCGTTGAGTTTGTGAGGCGGTTTTACCTTTACGGTAATGAATCAGCATTAACTGTCGAAAATGTTCCTTCTTGCCTACCATACTAACATTTACAAGTTACAACTCCACATTGTTGCATCCACAAACTCGTACTGAAGTTTGGTTACCAATTCTTACATAACTTGACTTATTTATCTTTGGCCGTGAGCTCGCTGTGGTTTATGTTCATAGCATTCTTTTCAATTATTGTATTTGTACACAAACCCCGTATTGTTAGGCAACTTCTTTGACATAAAAGTAATGGGGGCATGCAGTGTTCTCAGGAGTTCTTAGTCGTAAACACATAACAAGAATCAAACGAATTTATGAGACAACCCGATACTTGACGTTTCCAGCAACCCTACCTGACTTGAAAACTTCTGAAGATGCTTGGCGGAGAGATGGGCGAAATGTCAGGTGCTATTTCAGCCAATCGATTATTGCCAGAAAGCCCAGATAACACATTTTACTGGCTATAATTATAGTTATTAAGTTGTCATTTATAATTACAAGTTTTTTAAATTCAATGGAATGTGAGGGAAACTGGAGTTCTTAGAGAAACTTGCTCCAGCTCCATGTTGTTCACCACATATCTCACATGCAGTCGCCTGGATCAAACCCGGGCTGCCTTGATAATAGGCAAAGCAGTCTAACCAATCGACCACAATACAGCTGGCTGTGGATGGGCTGTAAGTTTGTAAGGTTATAGTAAAAGTAGGCCCATCTCCATGGTGTAGGGATAGCATGTCCATCTCATATTCAGAAGGTTCCAAGTTTGAATTTTGGTCTGGGCTAGTTTTCTGGATAAGGCTTATTTTTCAGGGTTTTCCTTTATTTTGAAAGATGAATGTTAGGTAACTCTATGCTCTATGAACCCTGGGCTCATTTCACTCCATTCATTCTCCGATGTGACATACATTGGAGGACAATAAATAAAAAGATTAATAAGTTAAGAAAAAGGCATAAAAAAATAAATAAAAATACAGATGGTGGCACTCATGCATGCAGTGATTGATCAAGTTCCTCAGCAGACTACCAAGTGCATAAACATACTGATGGTGTGAAAACATGCTGTGAATTCCATTCATTCAACTATATCCTGTGAGTATATAATTCACTTTTTCAAAATAATTCTCTTACATAAAATTGCAGTAATAGTAACAAAACAGCCTTAATGAAGTACTCTTTCGGCATGTAATTTGTTACAGAAATACACCTTTATGGAGTCAGCACGATTTTCATGTGGGACCTCTGATTTGAAAACCTGGTGTAGTACACCACTTACAACAGTCTATCTACATGCTGCAAGTATACATCATCTAGTGGATCACGGAGGCACTTTTTTATCATTAATCAGCATTGTTTTGCTTTATAGATACATTCATAAAGAACTGGAAATATAGTAATTTGTAATAGGTTGGCCATAAGGGCTTCTGAAACAATGTAAAAAGGAAGTTAATTTAACAAACTATGAATCACATTTAATTTCTTGATTTATAAAACATAAGTATACATAGTTGAAACTAGTTCAATACTCGTAATGAAGGCTTTTACTGTGCCTTTTGAAACAAAGGTGGTTCTGAATAGTAGGTCTTGTAGTAGGCTTCTTTCGAGATGTATATTATTGGCTTATCCAAATACTGATAGCATCTTTCAACTTCCGGAACTTTATTAAGACTGACAGGTAAATATTCACAGGTACTGACGACAATGACAACGATGATGCACACAATGAGTCAACATTAGCTGAGGATGTTAGGAAGGTTTCAATGATTCAATTCAATTCAATTCAATTGTTCTAGGTAAACATTAGCAATATATGTAGCATTAAGAACTAGTTTGACTCAAAATTATATTAATAATAATAAATTAATCCCATAGACATCTCGTAAGGACAAAGGCCTGTTTATATGGCGACAAGCTTGTAATTAGGCTCCAATGGTGAGCAAATCCTTGAGAGCTCTGTTGTATTGTTATTACTTCTTCTTTTCTCTATTATTATTTTCCAGTCTTATATTATTTCCACTCTGGGGGGGATAATTAGGGAATGGCATATTGCAAATAATATTGTTTCTATTTTATAGCTTTGATATGTCACCAAAAGATATGATTTACAAGCAGCAGCTATTGTTATTGTTATTAGCATTTAATCACAAATTACCATGCACCAGAAGTGATAAATAATCCTTAATTCAATGCTGAGTTATTATACAGAGAGGGAAAAGTTACACTACCCAGCATGATTTATGCGGCAAAGCATCTGATAAGTGATTATGACTAAATAAGGTCTCCTGATTTCATAAATATCACTAGTTTTTCTGTACCATGTCTAGTTTTCACACTAATCGTGATTTATTGTCTTAAAATGTGTCACTGCATCTCCATGCTGCTTTGCAGTAACAGTGAATTGGCTTGGCTCATGATTGAAAAAAGGGGGTAATGTTACAAATGCTGTATTAATTGTCCCACAAAAGATATTTTAACACCACTACTCATTAAACTGGGAATCATGAAGTAGTTCATTAAGACCTTGGATAGAAGTAGCCCATTTTGAGTGTATTGCAAGCAAGTTACCACTTATCAGATGCAAAACTCAAGCAAGGTGTTTTTGATGGAAGTTGCTGAAAGACCCAAACTTTAAATAGATGATGAATGCCATTGAACTTGCTGCATGCATTTCAATGAGATGTCATGAAGTATGGAAATATAAAGAGTGAAGGTTATGAAACAATAGTGAAAACAATGTTGGATCACATGAAGAAGTTGGGATGTAGAATGAGCCTGAAACAGCACTTCTTTAATTCTCATCTTGATCACTTTCCTGAAAACCTTGCAGCTGTCAGTGAAGAGATGGGAGAGAGGTTTCACCAAGACATCAAGGGGGCAGAAAGAAGTTACTGGGGAGGTGGGATGTACCAATGATGGCTGACTACTATTGGTGTTTGAAAAGAGTTGGGAAATATGCAGCAGCCAGACGCTGGGCAAACAAACCACCATTCAGGGGGACATCTAAGACTGTTCGTTTTAAAGATGACTACAATTTTTACCTTTAATAACAGCTTCTGGTATTGTTTCACATATACATTGCCTTCTTTGTGAATTATTTGGTCACATTTAATTGCTAGAGCACAGAAATCTAGAACTTGTGCATCTCATCAATATGTGAACTAAGAGATTCTGATTTGACCCTAGGTATTGGCACTTATATAGACGAAACTTGTGTTTATTTTGGCCTCCTCTCACAAAAAATAGTGGAATAGACATGTTATGAACTGTATACACCATATCACTGTATTTTCTGTATGATATTTCCAAACTTATCTTAAATTGTTCAGAACTTTTCATTCCTATATCTTTTATTTTGGAGTACCTATTGTGAAAATATCTGATGTGATACATAGAAGTGAATAACGGATTCATGTTCACTGATCAAAAATTATTTAAGATCACATGACACATCCCTTGCTGCAAGAAAATAGTTTCAAACTGCTGGATAGTGTTATCTGTACAAGTGCTATGGAATGAAAAATAACCTAGAATTGTATCAAATAATATGGAATGCAATTATATGCATGACAGTGCTCTAGGGAGATATGAATAAAGAAATTGCAATGTAGCATTAATATTCTATGGATTCATGCCTCAGACGTGTATTGAAGAATTCAGCCCTTTCACTTCTTGACTTTTATGGATTATGAGAGATAAGAGGATATCCATACCAATTAGTTTTTATATGCTTTGATGCATTAGCTAGTATAAGTAGAGGTAGGTGTCAACTAATCATTCAAGTCAGATTCAATTATGTCGCTTGCAGAGCTTTCCAAAATTAATGGTACAGGAGTACACAGTATTAAAAACTGCAACATTACATTCTGCAGTCTTATTTATGTATTGTCTTTTATGCCTGAGATTTAATGTACCACATTGTAACTGTTAATGAACAGGTAAATAAAAATTCCATGTAGATTAAAACACTCTAAATATTAGATGAGAAGGTATGTAATCCATTCTTTTGTAAAATTATTACCTGTTCTATGTGTGGTTGGCAACATTGAAGAAATGGTTCACTCCATTTGCTTTACTACTTCATATGTTTAGTCACATGCCAGATGGTTACAAAGCACTCCTACAGTTGTGATGTTGTTGGTCTCTCCAAGATTGATGTGAAAATGGCTCACTTAAGAATGTCAATTCTTCAAAACATTTGTAAGAGTTAACCTAAGTTGGGCATTAACCTAACCTGCACTTCTATTCACTTTTTGTCCTATAAGTATTTACAAAGTTGATTGTTGTCATGGTGATCCATGAAAACTTCTTCTAGGTCAATATCCTCCTCATATAAATAAATCTCCAAAAGTCATCATGAATGAAAGTATAGCTTATTTTGTGTGTTTCAGTTATTCTGGTTTCACCACTCTGTGTACTGGTTAGTAGTGGTAGTCAACCAAGAAAGTTTATACATTCCATTCTTGTACTTTCTGCAGGTCTTATTAAAACAGAATGAGGAAATACTCAAAAGGAATTTATGAAAATTTAAAAATTAACTGTGTCTTTATCTGGAAAACTAAAGCATTATTATGGAAACAGATTAAATTTATTATAGCTGATGATGATCGTCTCTCATTTTGAATAGGTAAATCATTTTTGGCAACTGTTGTCACTGCTGGTACACTCCAGTTTTATTATATTTAAATTATAATAATAAATTTAGCCCTTAGGCATCCCACAAGGGTAAAGACCTCCTGTTTACATGGGGACGAGCTAGTCCTTAGACTCCAAAGTTTTTTATCTTTATTCCTATTTTCCACTCTTGTATCATTTTCACTTCACTTGTCCCACAAGCACTTCTGCACTGCACTTTTAGCATATTGCACTCGCTATCATTATCTTTTTGTCTCACTTGGTACTTGTTAATTCTTACTTGGTACCAGCTCTATCCATACTTGTCTGCTTCTTGCCATTCTTTTCCCACTTTGGTTCTGAAGTAGTCTACCCATCTGGTTCTTTGGCACTCCACATTTCTTCATCCCCCTCTTGGATCCCACATTGTGGTCCAGTGTGTCCATTTCTTATGATCCATGTGTGATATGTGCCCACCCCATTTCCATTTTAAGCTTTCTGCTCTTTGTACCACATCGTACATTTTTGTTTTACTTCTTAATTCTTCATTCCAAATTCTGCCCTTTAGTGAAACATTTAATTAAATCCAAGATGATTAAAAAGTCAATTCTTCACTATATTTGTAGCGGTTAATTTAATCTTCTTCCCGGGATTAGCTTTTTAAAATATAATTATAATGGTAATTTAATTAGAGGATTTTATGATTAGATTTTATTTGACACATCTGTAGCTGCTTTTTCAGTTTTTCTGTCAAGGATCATGTTTGACCACCATAGAGTAGCGTTGGCATTACACATTTATCTAGTATTTCTGCTTTTGTACCTTTTGTCTTCTGTTTGTGAGTAGAAACTTGAGTGACCAAACTTCGTTCCATGCTAATCCTTTTCGCAATTAAATTATATCAATCAAAGCCTTGCGGGTGATTAGCTGTATCAGGTGTATGAATGTCGAGCTTTTGGTCATTCTATACTCCATGGCCTTCTTCATGCCTTCATTCAGATCCTGAAGAAGGCCATGGAGTATAGAATGGCTGAAAGCTCGACATTCATAAACCTGGCATGGCTGATCACCTGCGAAGCCTTAATTGATAACACTTGCAATGAAAGCTCCAAGTCTTAAATTATATCGCCTTAAGTTATTTTAATTATATATGCACTTTTGCATGCCAATAATAAGAGTCAATGATCTAAGACATCTATGACATTTATGCAAGTTTTTCCACTGGGCATGTGGATACATGTTTCCACAATATCGTGTAAACAGTCAAGTTCTGATGCAGTTTTGCTCTGTTCTGGAAGTGCAGTATTGAGTTGACAGTGATATGATGTAGTTCAGTTGTATTGAGTTATTTGTTATTTGTCCTGTATTTGTCACAAAATATATTATGGGTCAATATATGTTTTCTATGTCCTGTTCTGTGGCATAGTGGGCTAAAGTGTTGTGCTTTTGTTCCCTGCCACAGAAGCACCTGGGATTGATACTATCCTTGGGGCTTGCAGATTTTAAGTCTTGGATATAGGTTTAGGGCCATCTTAGCATCATGAAGAAATTAAGGAGCTAAACTAAGGAGTGAATCCTAGTCTAGAAAGCCAACTTTCCGGCTGAGGATGCCGTGATGCTGACTACATCTTCTCCCAGTATCGGTTAGATGATTGTCTATCTCTGCCTGACATGAGGGCAAGAGGCCAGTAGTCAGGTTGGCTGGTTCTAGCTCGCTAGCTGGCTATCACGCCATGGGCTATTTATTTTATTTATTTATTTATATGTCATTTATTTATATGTTTTCTGCTCTGTAGGAGTATAGACCATAACATTCCATAGTTTGTCATCAAGACACAGGTTGATCACTGTGACACACAGATCTATTCAATTGGCAGGCTTTAACTCATTAGGCCTTAAGTGAAAGTGTATATCCTTATTTAAAAGTAAGTAATTAACCCTCAAGTAGTCACATGGGCTACATATGTAGCCCAGCCATTTTGTTTTTGCAAGTGCGCATCTTCTTCTGCATTTATGGCGGCAAGGGTTTTGGTAGCTTCTTGACGTAATGTTTTCTAAGTGGTCAGTTGGCTATAACATATTTTAGCGAGACAATATTTTTGTTATTTGCGATTAAACTCAGTTGGCACATCTGGGCTACATATGTAGCCCACGTGACCACTAATGTAGTAGTTGTTGAAATGGCTACTAAGAGAGAGGTTTGTTGTTTGGGAGTTCTTGAGGATGATTTGCTAATACACAGTGGCTTAATGAAGCTCTAAATGAAAGTAGTGAAAGTGACACTGAACTTGACGACAATGATGAAAGAGAAGAGGATCATATTTCCCCAGATATGCATTACTCAGACACAAAGGAAGCAAGTATTGAAAATGAATTAAATGATGAAATAATGGATGGTGAACCCACATCAGTGCGATCAATGTCCTGTGAAGTATAAGAAAATCAAATGACTCTAGTTTCTTGAGACAATATTCTGGGAGCTTGTAAAGCCCAAATAGCACGAAGAGCACAACTGAACACTGACAAGGTCTCACTAAGAATATGTGCTAAGATTTTTCTCGGAATTGAAGATGTTTGCAGAACACAAGTCACACAGCCTGATAAGTTAGGGAGGTGTTCTTATGTGGAAGAAGCAAGGATAAATATACCAGGATGAGTTTCAGCATGTGTCAAAGAAAGATTTTCAATAATCATTCGATGGCAGTGTGTAAAGGGTGTCTACAAGAAGAATTGTAAACCAATCACACAAATATAAATATTTGTAACAAAGGCTTCACTTATCTTAAGAAATTTGTGTTAATTCTTTGTTCTAATGGAGATTGATTTCACAAACAGATTGTTTGTATCTTCAGTCCATAAATAAACTCTGTTGTCAAGGATTCTGGTTACCATGTTATTATGTTTTTTTCACTATTACCAAAATCTGAAAACGAATGATATTGTTAATGATATTTTTACCCTTAAAAAAATAAAAGACGATTATAATTTTAAAAAATTTACTTACCATCCTTGGGTTAATAAACATTTTCAATTTTTTTTTAAAGAAGTTGGTATAACTTTAGTTCCTCAAAATAAATATAGTATTAAAAATGTACTACATTTTTCTAAAAAGTATAAAATTCCTAATAATAAAAAATCTGGTATTTATCAATTTAATTGTTTAGATTGTGATCAGGTTTATATTAGAAAGACGAATGTAATTTGGAAACCAGAACAAAAGAACATTTTTGTAATATTAAGTATAAACAAACTGATAAATTAGCCGTAGCAGATCATTTTTGGTCATTTAACCATGAAATAAATCCTGAAGTTAAATTATTAAAACAATTAAATGGTCTGATACATTTAATGGTTTGGGAAAATATATTTAAAAAAATAAACATTGTGTAATGAATTTTGAAATACCAGCAGTTGATTTTATTTTTAGGTTTGATTTGATTTGATTTATTGATTCATCCATTAAAACATGTACATGTTATAGGACACGTCAAATTAAAAACTAAGAACTAAAAACTAAGTACAATATTTATAATTAAGGTAGCTAACTAAATATTTACTTATTTAAATATTTCATTTTCAGATTTTGGTAATACTGAAAAAACATAATAACATGGTAACTAGAATCCTTGACAAAGGAGTTTATTTATGGACTGAAGATCTGTATGTAAAATCGATCTCCATTAGAAAGAAGAATTAACACCAATTTCTTAAGATAAGTGAAGCCTTTGTTACAAATATTTATATTTGTGTAATATTTATTTTTCACTGTAGCTAGCTTCATTTTCTACATAATTGTAAACCAAATTGTAATTTTGTGCTTGTGTCATATTTTGAGACTATTACTAGACATTCATGTGGTCATTGTTGGAGCAATGTAAACATTTAATACGTTCTGTATCAGATATTGTTCTTTACACTGTTATTAACTTCATTAATGTCATTCAGGAATGTAAAACTACACTTTAAATAAGCTTACCATATAATTTAGATGACACATAGTATAATTTAATATCTATTTATCTCGAAAAGTTCATAAAACTCAATTTAAATGTAAGTAAACAATATAAAGGAATATCCCAGAAGGTTATTAAAACAATTATAAACAATGCATACAGAAAATTTTATATGGGTTACACATGTAGCCCATGTGACCACTCACGTCACAAAGCATAACACGACTACTGAAGGGTTAATATAAGTAAGAAGCAAATAAATTGTAATCAGCAGTATATTCATAAACAGCGCCATATAAGAAATAATATAAATAAGGTTCAACATGGACTAGTGATTACAACAGATTCCTCTAAATAGACTATAATACCACTAAAGTCTTACGGTGGCAAAATAATTCCTATTTATATATCGAGATTTAACTGTATTGGAACACCACAGTGAAGCGAAAAATTATTAATTTTTAGATGAGTCGTATTTATTACACATCTGCTTCACTTTCGTACCTATTTTGAGGACATGTTTCGCAAATCATCGTTTGCATCTACGGCTCTTATGTGACAAAATTTCAGCAAAGAACACATCCCTAGACAATGTAATTAATCTCTCAAAGCAAAATTTTAACAATGAAGAAATAGATGTGCTTAACCAAGGCCTAAAAACATGTATAACATACTCCAGCAACCCGGATGAATTCATTGCAGATTTAGAATTAGCAATAGAAGGCTTGGAAACCATAGACAAAAATATAATTAGGAAAAAATCAGCTCCTATATTGGAAAACTTAATAAATAAAAAGCCAGGAAAACATTTGAAACAAATTCAGATAATTTTGGGTCGCATAAGAGCCGTAGATGCAAACAATGATTTGCGAAACATGTCCTCAAAATAGGTACGAAAGTGAAGCAGATGTGTAATAAATACGACTCATCTAAAAATTAATCCTATTTATATGTTTCATGCATGAGGCTTGGTTCCACCTTCATGGATATGTGTGTACACAAAATGATCATTATTGGAGCTCTAATAAATATATTATTGTTCATATAGTACCCCTCCATGATTAAAATATTGGCGTATAGTTGGCCATTATTTGAGGAAGTGTTATAGGGCCAATTATTTTCGAGTCAACAGTTATAGTTCATACAATTTTGCCCACAATTTTAACAGAATTAACAGACAGGTAGTATGATTTTGAATTTTTCAAAGAAGTCTCTGCAACACTAACTTATATGGCCAATATTTCAAAGCTAACAATGCAAATGTGTCTGAGGACAGAATTACTCGTAGAAATTTGTAGCCCTCTGAGCCCTCTGACCTAATCACCTGTAATTTCTTTCTTCATATTAGTTTAAAATATAAAGCATTCAAGATAAACCCACATACAGAATTAAAACAAAGTATCCACCAGGAAATTACCAGTATTTCTCAATGTGAACAATGACAAATGATAAAAGGTTTCATTCATCCTTTCTTTTTTAGGGGTGTTAGGTATACTGGATCTGTGCAGGTTGCACAGATCTGTGTCTACTCTTTATTACTCATCTCTGACTGGTTCTGTTTCCTCTCTATGTGCTAGCTAATCTTTGACGGAAATCCTTTTATAGAGGTTGATATGTTGTCAGTCCATATATTTCAATGTTAAACTGAGTTAGTATTGCACTATGGTTGCTATAATGCCAAAAACCAGACAGAATATTTATGCACAATTCCTGTGAAACAACAAATTCTTACAGAGAAGTAAGATGGTGATTTTGTAGACTGATTCCTGCTTGTGAACGTCATAGAAAAACAGTTTATAATCTTATAGATATATTTAGGGAGTCAGGCTTACTTTTGATAAGTAAAGGCCGGAGGCTTGTTCATTTTTCCATAAGTATACATACTGCAAGTGGCTGTACTGTTATTGCTTGCATGTAAACAACTGCAGGTAGGTACAGCGTGACCATAACAACTGCCTCACTGCAGCACAAGTTACAAACATCATAAACTATGCATTTTGGAATTGCACTTAAATGTTTATACTGCTATTTATTAACTATAACATCATCACAGAGTCATTACACTGGGTTACAATGTATATTCTTAAATTATTAAATGTGAAATTTCGATGTATATCACTGAAGCAGTTTCTAAACAGCAGAAAACTTCTTTCGATATCAAATGATGTCATAGGTGCAAATGTAAAGAATTCCACTCTGTTGTCTGGCATGTTTTCCTTTTTACTAATTTTCAAACTTTCACACATAGCTTCATAACCACTATTTTTGTTTAGAATGTTCTAGAATTTAGCTTTCACCTTTTCGATACCTGGCACAAGATGTATCCTATTAATTTGCAGAGTACTACATTACACTGTTTTCAACGTTTGCTTCTCATGGTGGTTGTTTGCACATTTGATGGCCGTGTTTACATCTGACCTCATTCACATTCCGTGTCCAACTAACTTTATTGCAAGCGAGCACACATCTCTCCAGTCTTTATTGATAAGGAATCAAATGTAAATTGAGGAAAAGCTTGAAGACATCAGAGTAAACTAACTATTGATTTTGTTAGCTGTATAGTTTAAGCAATAGCAAACATATTTATTCTTTTGTATTAATCATTAATTTTATATGTAGTTTTACACTGTAATATGTATACTGACGAGACACCAGTTTACAAGCTTTACTCAAATATGTAAACGTTATTGTGTCAATAAAATTTGATTTGATTAGAATGCAGTGCAAAGAAATCAGGAATTTTGTAAACCTTGGTTTGGAATGTCACCAAAACTTAAAGATAACTTTAGTTCGGGAGTTGCAATAATATGATAATGTGAGTAGTTTAAATTCTGTAATTGATTGATAGATAATATCCTCTTTAGACCTGTTTTTTTTTATTTTATGACAAGGAATAGTTTTACATAACTGGCCATCAGGAAGGAATGTATATCATATAAATTTTTTTGAAAAGTGTGGGAGATGTGTGGTGGTACCAGCATATTTCCAATATCATCTATGAAGAGGATATGTAGTTATTGTGGTTATGCCTGCCTCGATAGCATACATGGTAGCATGTCTGCCTCACATTCAAGAGGTCCTGAGTTAGAATCTCGGTCAGAGTGAGTTGTCTGGATGAAGCTTTTCCAGGGTTTTCTATTATCCTGAAAGATGAATGTCGGGTAACTGTAAGCTCTATGACCCTGGGCTCATTTCAGCATAATTTTCCCACTTTAATTTACTGTCTGATATGACTAAATGTTAGAAAACTAAATTTAAAAAAAGAAAATAAGAAAATTGAAGTTACAATCTAGTACTTCTATGAGGGTGAGTCAAATGAAAACCTGAAATTTGTAATAACAAATCAAAATTTTGTGCCATTATCCTGTAAATCGGTAAGCGTGCTACAAACCGTGCAGGATGACCTGTAGGTGGCAGCATAGTGCAGATGTACACATACCGTTGCAGTATCAGTAGAAAGATGGGTACCCCACTTGCGACTTGCACCAGGGAAGAACAGCGTTCTGTTATTCGGTTTTTGCGTAGTGAAGGTGTGAAACCTATGGGAATTCATCGACGAATGAAGGTTCAGTACGGTGATTCATGTTTGTCACAGCAGCAAGTCTACAAATGAAGTAGGAAGTTTGCAAATGGTGTGACTTCAGTGGAGGATGCTCCACGTTCAGGTCAGGCACAACGAGTTGCGACGCCACAGAACATTGCAGCAGTTGAAGCCATAGTGAAGGAAACCCACCGAGTGACACTGAATGACATTGCAGCATGTTTACAGATTAGTCATGGGTCAGCACACCACAATGTGCAAGATGTGCTCCAGTTTCACAAAGTGTCTGCAAGAAGGATACCACGGCAGCTGACTCCTGAAGTGCGAGAATGATGTGTTGATGCTTGTGAAGAACTTCTTCGGAGCTTTGAATGGGAAGGTGATGGCTTCCTTGCAAGAATCATTACTGGGGATGAAACCTGGGTTCACTTCCACCAACCGGAAATGAAGAGAGCGAGCAAGGAATGACGCCATCCCTCATCACCAAAACCAAAGAAGTTTCGAACAGAACCATCAGCAAGGAAGGTTATGCTGACTCTTTCTTGGGACGAAAAAGGCATCATTTTGAATCATTACATGCCTAGAGGGACCACTATCATCAGTGCATCATACACAGATCTCCTAAAAAATCATTTGCGGCCTGCAATCAAATCAAAGTGATGTAGATTGCTGTCAGCAGCTGTCGTTTTGCAGCGTGACAATTCAAGGCTCCTCACTACCTGTACGACAATTGCAACAATCACAGACCTGCATTTTGAGTGTGTTTGTCATCCACCATACTCACCAGACCTTGCCCCAAGTGATTTCGATATGTTTGAACCACTCAAAGAAGCAATGGGATGAGAAAAGTTCCGTTCCAATGAAGAGGTATGCCACGCGGTGCATGAGTGGTTGCGCGGACTACCAAAATAATTTTTTCTAAAGGCATATATGCACTTTGTAGGCGCTGGAGGACTTGCATTGAGTGTGGGGGAGATTATGTTTAAAAGTGATACAGCTTTGTACCACTTCTGCATAGTAAATAATATTTAAAAAAAATGTTTAAGGTTTTCATTTGACTCACCCTCATATTTATGGGGTTAGTGGTGCCAAGCAATTCATGTAAAAACTAAGGCTCTCTGCATGCAAATATCGTTATTGACAGTATAAATGCTTAACACTTGCAAAGTCATTTTAGTTTATTCCTATTTCCAATTTATAGTTATCCTGTGCTTATTAATAAATTTAGAATGTGGCTCTTAGATAATAAACTGCCTTTACTGAAAGAATACATTGAGGTCAGTTCTTTACTATTTCCTTTTAAAAGCATGATTTCTTCAGTTTACCTTGTTCAACTATATTTGGCACATGCATGTAATGGCGTGTAACCCAGATATACTAAATAGAGAGGCATGTAATGCTAAAGGCATGCAATGGTCTTTTTTATGGCAGAAATTAACATATTCATTTTAGTACAAAAGTGAATCGAGAAGATATTGACATATTGCTTCACTCACACTGTTTATTCACAGGACATGTTTCAAGAGCTCTTGCTCCTATCAGCTGATACTCGATTCAACTGATCGAGTATCAGCTGATGATAGGAGCATGTCCTGTGAATAAACAGTGTGAGTGAAGCAATGTGTCAATATCTTCTCGATTCACTTTTGTACTAATTTGTGCTTCACTGTTCCTATGCTTCTTCCAAGTTTATACTTTGATATTCATTTTAATTTTAATATAATATAAGTGTAAAGAAATATTAATTGTCAACAGGTCATCACAATGTTATGTAAGACTTTATGTGCTGTCTTTACTCAATAAGCATTTTTAGAATCATGAAATTATACTTTAATAATTTTTGAGAAAGAGCAAATAAGTATCCTAAATTCTTAATATTTGAATTTTGCTAATAAAGTTTTTAATAGCTATATACATTTTTATAAGCTTCATTTAACCTATTAATGCCCAGTATATATTATTTATTTCCTTGTTTTACATGAATCCTCAAGAATTATTTTCACCATATATGTCATTACTGAAGTTGTCTGATTTTGTGAACACATTATTGTCTTTCAAAAGTTTGCATACTGTGTAGTTTATTCATTTAAACAGGTACAGTTACAATGACCAATGTGTGTGTGAAAGTACATTATTGCATTTTCTTTCTTATGTTCCCTTCCAGATTTTTGTGATACCATAAACTGTTGATAAAGTTTTGTATTATTGCATCACACAAAGAATCTGCTGCATTCTAATGCTGAGAATATGTGCTAAAAGTCAATGTGATCTATTTATAGACAGCTGATTTTGAGACACTGCTCGAATAGAAAAGCAAACAAAATATATTGCTGACATTCTGTATACTGAAGTAATACATTACACATACTTTTTTTTAATTTAAAAAAAAGTTGGACGTTAATGGGTTAAAACTCATTTCTAGATAATATATTAGGGTAATTCAAAACATACAATGAATTCTAATCAAGTTTTCAGAAATGGCAAGGTTATATTCTTGTTTTCTTAATTTTTCTTCTAGTCATTAACTTATACATATTTTATATTGTATACATTTCATGGAAAATTATAGTGAGGATATATATTTCCCAACAAACATTTCTCATTATCTTTTTGCTTCTTCAAGCTTCATTGCAAAGTAATTTTGCTTACAACTTCAAGACTTGAGTGCCATCTTGTAATAACCTGAAGATTTCTCAATTTCACAAACTTCGGTATTACAAAACAATTAAGGACATGCATAAGTCTCTCATTCAAGGAAAAGAAATCTTAGAACTCAAAGGAATAAGAGTTTTAAAGCTTCTGTTTTCTCCATTTCCGTTTATGTTTGGAGAAATGAAATAAACAAAAAAATTTAATAATAAACTGCAAAATGAGTGTTAATCAAGAAATATAATGGATATGTTTGTTATAGAGTGATAAAGAACCCATAGACTTTGTTTAGTATCATGAGAGCTCTTATGAGTGGCTTCATTTTTAATAAATTACCTTTTCAATTTTACTTTCACTTTTCTTGTCTTATCTGATAAAACTGGAAAACTCTATAAGAAGAGTCATTTGTATGGATGGCGCTCTGTTCTTGAAGGAAATAGCTTTAACATGAATAAAATGCCTAGCTTTGGGTAGGCATTAGGTCAGGAAAATAAAAAAAGCAATTATGTCTATTTCAAAATGTCTAATCTAAGATTTACTATCATTATTGCATATGCATATAAGTAATATCAAACTGCTTATTATAATAACTGTCCATCTTAAAATAATCCAATAATAATCTTGTCTTCATAAGTCATGCACACAGAAACACAATGTAATTTCACTTATGTTTAGAGAGAGTTCATTACCTCCAGGACTGGAGGCGAAGTTTTTTCCCTCATGTAATGTTTACCGACATGTTGCTTTATGGTTTCTGTTGGAACATCTGTCTGGAATTATTATGAAATACAAATACAAATGAGTGATTCGTTATGAGTTTGCTAGATTTGAATGAAGATTTAGGAGATAATGAGGACCCACACTGCTTTGAGAAAGCAAAATTATTTTTATTAGTATTTATTGGCACATTCAACATGACGCCATTGACTACTTCTTAGTAAAGGCCGGAGACATGTTCATTTTTCAATAGGTATACTGCACATGGACTATACTGTTAACACTTTCACATGCAAATAACTGCAAATAGGTACAGAGTGATCGTGACAACTGCCTCACTGCAGAACAATTTACGAAAGTCATAAACTATGCATTCTGGAATTTCACTTAAATGCTTATACATACTGCCATTTATTAACTATAATATTATCACATAGTGCATTACACTGGGTTACAATATACATTCGTAAATTATTAAATGTAAAATTTTGACATCTATCGCTGAAGCATTTTTTTTTTTTTTTCACTAAAGCAGTGAAAACCTTCTTTCAATATCACAAATGTCAGAGGTGCAAATGTAAAGAATTCAATATGGTTAACTGAATGTTTTCCTTCTTACTAATTTTCAAACTTTCACACAAAGCTTATAACCACTATTTTTGTTTAGAATGTCCTGGAATTTAGCTTTCACCTTTTTGTTACCTGGCACAAGACGTATCCTATTAATTGAATAACTAATTGAATTATGCTTATGCTCTTGAAAATTTCTAAATCCGACTTTTTTATTGTTTAATAGCTTTGGGCAACACTGCAAAATTGTTGGAATACGAACCGAAAATTTTCAGAAAGTTTACGCGATATCAGAAACTTTACAGTTAGAATAGCAGATGAATCCATATCACAGAGTGCTAATAACATTTACAACTTCATTGTAATGCACAGCATAGCATGTGATGGCCTCTATCCAAATATTCCGTCTTGTAATTATTGGTTTTGGTGGCAGAGAAATTGCTGGTGCCATATTATGAAATACTGAAAGTCAGGAGCGTTCTCACTTGCAAGGCAATGCTTCACTACTTCACATAGTACTACATTACGTTGTTTTCAACATTTGCTTCTAGTGGCAGTTGTTTGCAGATTTGATAGCCGTGCTGTACATTTGATGTCATTCATACTTAGTGTCCAGCTAACTACATTGCATGCAAGCGCACATTCCTCCGGCCTTTACTTCTTAGTATTAATCAATTTACCAAAAAAGTAAATATATACTTATGTATATGAACAACAGAAAGTTATTTCATGCTTTAAGTTTATGTTTTATACAAACGGCACATGATTTTAGAGTTTCTAAAGCACTTTGGCACCTCATGTAAGTAATTTTATCATTTTTTCAAAGCTTTTGGTCTCTAAATGTTTTTCAAAACTTTGGCAAATTTACACTTATAGCTTCTGTGACAAACACTTAGTGGTCGTTTGAATAATGTGCTTGTATCACACATAACCAAACTTTATTGAGTTTGCTAATTACGTATTACAGTTTTTTTTCCCTATGCTCACTGAACCATTTAATCTTAGCTGAAGTATACAAAAGCTTGAGAAACAATATTTTACAGTTATCATGTTAATAAGTACTGTATTTTATTGATTTTATTGTGGAAATTGCTAGTATATTGTAGTCTTATCTATATTTAATACCCTTTCCTCATTGCTCTTTTTTTAGCATTGTTTTTCATTCTTCATGCTTAGATTTTTAAGATTGGCTTAACTTTACTTCTTTACATTATATGGAATGAGGTTATGGATTATGCAGAAGATAGTAATGTTTAGTAAAGTAGTTTCCCCCACTGTTAAGTTTTATTGATCATTTAATGATTATTAAATAGTGCTAAGCACCCATAATTAACATTTAAGGGTTTGGTCTGCAGGATTATCACAGTTAACATCTAATGAATGCATTTTTTGAACAGCAATTTAAAAAATTATTTGATGCAATTGGTATAGTTATAAAACTTACATCTATGCATACTGAAAATATATTTTCTGAAACCATTTAAAAATCTTGCAGGGTACATCATCAAATCCTAAATCCCATGAACTTGTTTTTGATATTACATTCATAACATGGTCGTAGTGTTCTCTAAAGAGCATTTTCTAATCTAAACAATGCTGCAATAAGGACGGGATGTTCATTTTAATAAAACCTGTCCTGGAAAGTTTTTATGAATATATTAAAATAGAAAGTATTTAATATTGATAAATTTATCACATAATTTAAGGTAAATGATTTTATTTCAGATATAAAATGACAATATTTAATATTGTGTAATATACAAAGTATATTTGTAAAATACTTGTTTGCCCATATTGAACTGTAACTACTTTTCAGTTTTACTATAGAAATGAAAAGAATAAAAATGAAAAAGAGTAGGAATATTTCTTTTATGGCTATCTGGTGATACATATTTACAAATACACTAGGCTTTTTAAAACTTTATGTTAATACATTACTTTCAGAATATTTGGCCACTATAAGTTTGTGCTTATGAGGGGAAATTCAGCAGTGTTAATGAATTGTATGTATAAATTTATTTGAAAATAAATTTTCAAAGTTCTGAGTGAATTAGAATGATCTAAATACAGGCATAGTATGTTTTTTATTTTGAAATAGGGCAAATATTTTACTTTAAAGAATTTTCATTAAATGTCATTTTAGTAACTTAAACAGACTTTTGTAAAGTCTACACTATTATCATTAGAGGATTTTCATTTTTATTCTTACAAACCTTTAGTGATAACACTTTACTAAAATAAAATAAATTGTATGGTAGTTAATTAAAAATTACACAATGGGTCAACTCTGACACTCTGTACTTCACATACCTCAAATTTTCTTTCAACCTTTGGAAGAAAATTTGAGATTTGTGAAGCACAGAGCAGCAGCAGAAGTGTTGGCAGACTGAGGAACGGCCCGAAGGGGAGGGGGAGTCAGACATGTACATGATAGGCATGTCAGACATGGACAGCTGCAGGAAGGAAGGTGAAAATTAGGTTGGGGAAAGAAGGGAGGTAGCTAGTTGCTCTTCAATTGCTGCAAATTCGGGTGATTTGGCCCATGTGCACTGCAATGAAATTATTAAAGCAGAAAGTGTTGGATGCAAAAAAAATGCTAACCCAGGCAAAATCTTGGGTGGGGACAAATTTGTTTCAGGCTGAAATATGTGCCTTATGGTTACCGGTAATACCCACATGCCACGTGTGGTAGCCAGTATCGCTATAGGCGGCATTCTCTTGGAAAATAATCCCCAAGAGACCTAACCAGGATGCTCTGATGGTTCTTTAAACTGGCGCAGAATTTTGTGGCCTGGCACCTAATTTCATCCTCCACATATCAAAGGAAGAAGCCTTGTGCAGTAACCTCACAGGGATTGTCTGTATACAGAATAAATAACACGAAGACATCTGCTCTGTACACGTTGGAGCAGCAGGAGATTGGAGCCTGCAGTCATTCCCCAGATTCACAAGCATAAAACATTATGAGGAGGACTAAAGTCTGATGAAGGCATAAGTTCAAGAGAACAGGCATCATGGAGCCCAATATCGGGTAAAGTGAGGCCAAGGCCCCATTCGCCCAATGAGACAAACCCCAAATGTGCTCCCCAAAAGTTAGGCACTTGTTCAGAGTCACACCCAAGTATTTAATGGAATTCTCCCAACCTTATCCTTTGTCCAGAATAGGTGAATGTGTAGAAGTTGTCAGGAAAGTGGTGCTTTGTGAATAAAATGGTTTGGCTTTTCTCCAGGTGATAGACAATTGCCAGAGCATACACCAATCTTGGAGGAGGAGGAGGTATCGCTGGATGGGGTTGAAGGTTCTGCGTGGGTATTTGTTGGCAGGGTACAACAGAATATCAGCAGATAGATCTTTATTTTAAAAAATAAAGATCGCGTGATGAATTTTGATATCCCGCCAATAGATGTCATCAATAAGTTTGTGTTGTCCCTGGTAGATGGCAGTAAGATAGCGAGCTATTCATCAGCTTCCGGAAATGACCAAGGTTTAGTACGACAGCAGGTTGAAAATGAAACGTATGTATTTTGAAACTGGTCCCAAAGCATATTAGATACAGATAAGTAATAGTTGTGTTGCTAAAGTGTTTAGTTATTCTTAATCATTGTATAATTTTTAATTATTGCCTTACTTCATAATGTTAATTCTAATTTGATTTTTCAAATTATGTAGTAGTTTTTGTATTTTGAGAATATTGGTATTTTTATTGACAAGTACCTTTAAAAGAGGGGAAAATATGTAATAAAACATATAAATTAGTATTAAACCCATCACCGGAGTAAACTGGCCGTGTTGTGGCTCAGTGGTTAGACCGCTTGGCTCTCACCAAGGCGGGCATCTAAAACTAACCCCTTGATGCAACAGCTCTTTCTGGGCCAAGGCCTACTAACTGGTTGCTGCATCTCTCACTTTTTCCCACCACAGGCAACATGAATAAGGTAAAGTGCTGGAGGATCATGAAATGGTCAGGCCTCGGTCCCTCCTGGCTGGTATATGTGATCTTTGCAAGTAGGGGCTGTCACTTCTCAAAAAATAGTTCCTGAGTTCGCCCCTCAGAAATCTAATCAAGTTGAGTACACCCTAAATCAAGTCTCACATGGGAGAAAATCCCCAAGGGAGTACTGGAAATCAAATCTGGGTCTTCTTCTTGGTAAGCAGCAGTGCTACCACCATGCTAAAGAGATGACCATATGGAACCCAAGGTAAATAAGTAACTCTGTAGGGTTGTTTATACCCCTTCGGGTGTTTCCCTAGGTGGTGGATAAGATAACATCTCCTAGATATGTGTGGTGGTACCGAGGAAATAAAATACTTGGGGCTAACCAAAATCAGCAGCAACATAGGAAGTTCAACCTGCCTATTTGCACATAGGGCGGCTGCAAATGGGTAGGTAGAGCTCATAGCCGAAGAGAAGGCAGTCTCCCTAAGGGAAGGCACTCTAATACAAATCTGATGCAGGTTGGGAAGCTGTAAGTTGGCAGCCCCACCACCCAACTATATCTGCACAGCCCTCATAAGGCGGTCAGATGAAATTTAATTACCAACAAGCAAAGTCGAAAGCAGGATGGAAATACTGTAGAACACATTAGAAGAAGAGCAGAATGGGTTTCAAAATGGGAGATCTTGTACAAATGGAGTATTTGCTTAAAACAAATTATAGATAAAAGAAAAGAAAGAAACAAAGAGATACATCTATTATTAATAGATTTAGAAAAAGTCTGTGATAGTGTAAATAGGTAACTATTTGTTTGCTGTAAGAATAAAGTGTCAAAGAAGCACTTGGTGGAAATGATCCGCATTGGCTGGTGGGTTTTAAAACTCCCGTATTCTTCCACAATATAGTTCCATGGTTTATTAAGCTTCTTGCTTTATGTGCTTTTAGAAAATCATTCAAATTGTTGTTATAATATAGAATTATCATTATAAAGTAATTACAGTAAGAACAATGACTTAGAAGTTCAAAAATGCACTAGCTGAGTAACAATAAAGATGGCATTCCGGCGATGGCATTACTGTTTAGGTGCGCATGCAGAGATGTTACGTATAACCAATGAGGTACTAAAGGGCGGAGCTCATTGTGGAATGCGGAGTACTACTTTACTTTATTCTAACAATGAACAGATTATACTATGAAATACTCTGGAAAACACAGGTATCCCCAATCACATAACAGAAATTGTGAAGATCTTATATTCTGAGACAAATGTGTATGTATTAGACCCATTGCTAAATAGAAACAGTAAACTGTTTCTGAAAATAGTAAGTAAATCAAAAGCATTGGCATTTATAGGTGAATATAGGATGAGAACTAAAATTATTTTGGAAAATAAAATAGTGGAACAAGTAACACACTTTAAGCACTGAGTATGCAATATTGCCTATGAAGAAGATAAGGACATAGAAAACAAAATATATAAATTCCATGCTATATGTAGAACCATTAAAAGAACTTAAAAGATTGCAAAACAAGAAAAGATTCTAAACTTAAATTATACAAAACATTGGCTGTTCCTTTCTTGTTGTATGGAAGCTAAAGTTGGGTAATTATATCAAAGCCTGCCTCGGTAGCATAGATGGTAGCATGTAAACCTCATGATTAAGAGCTCCCGAGTTCAAATATCGGTCAGGGTGATTTACTTGGATAAGGTTTTTCCAATAAAAAAAAAAAATTAAAGGGTAGCAGTAGAACACAAGTAGCGGAGATGCTATTTCTGTGGAATGTGAAAAGATACACAAGAGCAGATAGAATACGAAATGAGCAAACATAAGAAGAATTAAATGTATACAAATTAGAAGATGAAATTAAAAAAAACCAGCAAGAAATGGACAGAACACTTAATGAGAATGAGTGAAGAAAAGATACCTAGGAGAACCATTCTATATAACTCAAGAGGAACATGAGATGTTGGCCGACCTCACAGAAGATGGACTCCACAAATGACTTCGCCAGAATGGGCTGCATAGCTTAAACCTTGTAGAAGAAGAACAAAGATTATAAATATATACCAAGCTTTCCCTTTATAACAGGGCCACAGATTGTATATGCACAGTTTGCTTTTATTGCAGTGACCTCAATATGATTCGGATGTAATACCCCATTCAAGTTGCCAACTGTTTTTATCATCAGTTTCTGTATTCAGTTTTACTTTAAATACTAGAGTTTGTTCATTGTGGATCTCAAAGATGAAAATTTATTCAATATATCTATGTATATTACTTTGGGGTATTTATATTATTGTTGCTGTTCTTATCTTTGTTATTAATCCACTGAAATACCTACTGAAAAATTCCGCTGAACAAAAAGTTTTTATGCACAATTTGTACATAGAAACTACAAACATGAAGCTTGTATGAACAGTCCCTTGATCATAGAAAGGTCTTAGGATAATGTCATTACCATAATAGAAATTATAGAATTATGCCAGAGAAGCTCATGGGTGCAAATGGAAATTTCATCTGAAGATGTCAAGAAAGTCTCAATGCACATATACCGTTTCAACAAAATTACAAGGTTAACACTTATAGTACTTGTGAGTAAAATGGGAGTTTTAGAAGGGAAAACCCCCCAGGATAATAAAAAATTGCATATATACAATTTATAACCTTGCAATGTAGTGAATGCTGCATATAAATGCTATAAATACATTAAATAGATACAAAAGTCTGTTACTGGCAGATGATTTGATGGTAGGCCCAACTGTACTGAGTGTGAGTGTGTGGTGTTTCATTTTTGAGTTTGATTTATGAGTCACTATGTTTACACTCAACTTCACTTACTATGTTGTTGTATAATTGGAAACATTTTCAAGATCATTTAATCTCATCCTCAGCTGTTTGGTGCTTAAAGGAACATTCTTCCTCCTCCACTACTTCCGTGCTCTGATCCCTCTGCCATCTGGTGTTAGGGGCACTAAGTTTTAATAATTCATTTAAAGCTGGTATTTCAAAATTTATAACTTTATCCCAGTTTTTGGTTATGAATATTCTTTCCCAAATATCCAATTCTATGGGTGTACTTAAAAGATTTTAACAGTTTTATGTTATGGCCAATGTTGTGGTTTTCTGTCCAAAAATGGTGTGACACTGTAGATTTTTCTGTTTGTTTTAACTTTATGTTCCTCTGGTGTTCTTTTTGCCTGGTTAACAAGTTTCTCTTAGTTTTTCCTGTGTAGCTTTTATCACAGGTTTCACAGTTTATCTGATAAATTCCCAATTTCAAATTGTTGGGGATTGAAGTTTTTAGTGGCTTATTTAGCAGATTCTTCAGACTGAATTTGTTTTGGGGTGCTAGTTTTAAGTTTAGTCTTTTGAAGGTTCGTTTAAATCTTCTGAAAGCCCATGAAAGGTAGGTAAATTTTCTATATTGCCAGTTTGTGTTTTTAAGCGGTGTGAGAGTGGTATTTTTTTATATTATCTTGAGTTTTTCTTTTCTTTTCATCATGTTCCTTATGATAGCTGTGTTGAATCCATTTAATACTGCTAAGTATTTTATGTGTTGTTGTCCTTTCAAAAACTCCTCCTTACTCAGTGGGATGTTGTATAGCCGGTGAATTAGACTTCTAAAGGCAGCTAGTTGATGTGAAACTGGGTTGTAATCATTTTTCTTTATGTAATTATCTATGTGTGTGGGCTTCCTGTATATTCCAAAATATACACCATAGGGTAGGGTGTTGTCTCTTTCTACTTCTATTGTAAACTGGATATGATTTTCTTGCAGGTTTAGTAATTTTAGAGAATCTTCTTTAAGTTTTTTTGGAATGATAGCAAAAACATCATCGACATATCTCCGCCAAAATTTGTAAATCTGTGGGAAGGCCTTTACTATGTGTTTCAAAATAGCTCATGTATAGATCTGCTAAAATAGGCGAGAGTGGGCTCCCCATAGTTAATCCTTTTGATTTTCTGTAGAATTTTTGGTTAAACATTAAGTAATTATTCCTTGTGCATAAATCTGTAAGATTGATAATGTCATCTATTTCTGTGGGGTCCGTTGTAGTCTGAGTTAGCCATTTTTTGAGGAGTGTAGGTATTTTTTCTACCAAAATGCTAGTACAAAGTGCCTTAATGTCAAAAGAAAACAGTATGTGATTTTCTGGGATGTTGTACTTCTGTAGGTGATTTATCAATTCTAAGGAGTTTTTTATTCCCAAACTTTGAAATTTGTCATATGATTTTAATTTTCTTACTAACCACTTTGGAATGTGGTACGTAGGTGAATTGATGCCATACAACAACATAGTAAGTGAACTTGAGTGTAAACATAGTGACTCAAATCAAACTCAAAAATGTAGTAAATGGCTTAAAACAACTACTGAAAAAGTAAATAAATACTATAATGAATGGGAATTAATTTAAACAAAGAGAAAAATAATAATGTTCAAGAAAAGAGTAAAACTGAGCAAACATGAAAAGTGCAAAAAGGTTGCCAATACTAAATATATTTATTTAGAAGTAAGTACTGATTGGGGAAGGAAAGGTGAAATCAAAAGGAATTAGAATTTATAACACGGAAAGGAGCCATATTAGAAGTTGCAAAGACAGAGTGCCAAATATGAATATTAAAAGGCTGGAAGAATTTTACAGTATATTGCAGCTGTTGGTTTTGTCGCTTGACACAAACATATTTTGATTTCCTTTTCTTTCTCCTTTTCACAATATTCAATCATGTTATAATATGATTTCTTGCGCTTGCTGATGTATGATATGTTGCTGTCTAGAAGACATAACTTGCCATGTATGTGCGATAGGCTTACGTAAACAACTCAAATTTCACATTCTCTCCGATGCAACTTGATGCTTTGCCAAGTAATAAAGGCACTGAGTTGCAGAGAATTGAATTTTCAGAGAAGATAATAAAACCATAGGACAATTCCTAAGTAAAGTGAGAAAACAGTTGAATTGATGAGTCAAAAATATTGTAGAAGAAAAAAAAAAACTGTAGTTTTTGGAAATAATTTTATAATTTAAAAAGAATTTACAAATAGAGTAAGGGAAGTCTTTGTGTATATTTGAATATGACTTATTTATGCATATAGCCAAATTATGATCAGGAACTGTGAGCTGATTTTATTTATTCTGCCAACAAAATTAAAAAAAGACTTTAAATAAAACGATGTGCACCTGCATTAGATTAATTTATTCACAAATTTTGAATGATTATATAAAATTAACTTCTAGGAATTTTAATTCACATACAATGGAATCAGTGGCGAAGCATGTGATGATGTTTAGGGAAGCAGCTCCTGTATATCTGCAACTTGGGATTCAGAACTTGTTGCTTGTATACATAAACATCATACCATGCTTCACCCAGAATGGAATGACTTATTGAGGGAACAATACAAGGAATTACTCTTAATATGGAAATATAAAGACTGATTAATAAATTTTGAAATCTTAAGAGTTGATAAATAAAGAAGTTCACTGTCCCATCTCCCAAGAGAAGATGCAGGCATCAACAACCAATGACAGTCAGACCTTCAAGGTTCGGCTCTTCTTTCCAATATGCGACACGGCAATTTTTTTCTAAGTCCTTCACACTTTTTGATGTTTTTGTATACAACCATGATTATTCATATAATTTCTTTACTTTTTAGTGCAATTTTGTGCTGGAGGGCATTCCTTTAACGTTATTGTTTGTTTATTTCCTTACTGCGTATGTAGCCATATTGAAGAATTCAGTGCAGCCAAACTATTCTTGTTTCTCCACTAAATACAATGCTGCCAACAGTCTTACTTGTCCCTAAATTACACTAGTAAACTAACACAAAGTAGTACCTAAATAAATTTAACATTAGTGTTAGCACTGTGACATTTTTACATTACATTTGTTAACGTCGATTTTAACATCTGTTGTTAAAGTAGGGCAGAATTCGCAGCAGTAGCTGAACCAGTCCGCAAGCTCATACATTTTACTGATTTCTTGAGCCATTTTCTGATTTTCAACGTACTGAATGAATCTTAAATATTTGAAGAACGCACAGAACAAACAGACTTCATTTCTAACAGTGCAATTAGCACTTTTGCTGGACAGCAAGCCTACTTTTGTAAAGCAATAAAATCTAAAAGGAAACATGGTCAGTATTTTCCAAAACTGATCCGCGCTAATCGCATCCACATGCCCTTTTGCACCTGTATAGGACAGATGTCTGGGGCATTTTTGCAGAGGTTGGCTACAAGTGTTACATATCTTCCTCATGTTGGTTGCAACATGAGGACTGCAGGTTGTCTGCTTGCGCATGCGTATACGTGCACCATTGGACTTAGAAAATATTCTCGCGTCACACAAAAGAAAGTTTCTCCCAAGGTTCAAAATGGAAGCAATGGCTCCTGAAACTAGTTCCTCAAAAATTAAAAAGTAAAAATGTAGTGTGGAAAAAACCCAATATAACTGTTTTATTAAGGAAGTTAATTGATTTGCACAATTGTCTACCTGTGACATATTTCTTCAGTTGAAAGATTTTGCATGAGGATAAATATTGCTCTATGCATCATAAAAAATGATATGTCAAATCAAAATATAGGACTCTATGACCAATGAACATTTTGTCTGTTCTGATGATGATTAACAGAAAATTGGAATTACAAATGTCTGCAAATTACAGCACAGAAAGGTCAGTTTTGTTCTTTTCACTGAATATGAATTGTTATTAATGTAAAAATACTTCATGTAACAGGTGTTAATATATAGTGCCTATGATTTACATTCTAATGATACTATGAGTGTAAGGCTATTCATTTGATACATATTTAATTACATCAGTTATTAATGTGTAAGTATATATTTTAGGTTGATAAAGCATTCCATTTGAAAACTAATTTGACCTGCGCGCCTCGTGCATATGAGTTTGTTGTTTATATCTTAAACTTATGTGATTTTGCCTGCAATTCATTCTGATGGTTATGAAACTTTTGACAACCCTTGGCTTAACTAAATAAATATGAAAAAAAAAGTATGTCAGATTTGATGGATTTCTACATGGTTGTAGTTTATTAATCAATTTAATACAAGAATTTTAAAGGCATTTGAAAGGTAGTGGAACACATTTTATTCAGGCATATTGATGATTTATAAAAATTATTTTGGGATCTGCTGTATAATATTATAATAATCTACATATTTAACAGCAAAATATGTTGAAAATCTTTGTTTACATTTCTACTTTTAGCTTAAATTATCATACTGAATGTGTTACTTTGCTTTAATGTTCATGCACTTCTAAATCTTTTCATCTAGTGTGGAATTAAAGTGTCAAAAAACGGTTATATGATGGAAATAATTATTCATAGTCCAATTTCAAGGCTTCATATGACCTAAAATTTTTTATTGTTGCTTCCAAGACAGGTTTGTAGTTAATTCTGGAATGAAATATGGATGAAGGCATTAATCTTAACTGCACATTCATACGCACATGCAGATTTGTCTGAAAGTTAAAATAAATTTAAGGAATTAGGTATTTAAACTAAAATTGGTCCTCCATTTCATTTCATGTAAAAGTTATCGAATTTGCATTTTTTAGTGTTATTCTTAGTGATAATAGTTTTATAGAAATATCTAGTTTATTGTTACATAGTTCATTATAAGAAAAAAGATATAGAAATTTCATATGAGACTGTCTGCCAATGAAAAACAATTCTAAATATAATTAAATTCTGCATTCTTAAGTGACTGGAAATATCCATAATACTTTTTATATATATATTTTTTCATGAATAAGTGAAATTTGATTTAAAATGTTCAATGCATTTTGATTAGGGCAAATCAAACATAAATGTAGAGTTTTAGAATTAAAAAAAAAATATTTTAATGAGTTAGTTACAGCTATAATGAAAAAAACATAAGCTTTAGAATATTGGAATTGACAATTCAGTTTTTCTTTTGTTTTCCACTTGTTCTTTGTTTATATCTGAACTCATCTATGTGTCTTTATGTAGCAACAATGAAATACTTTCTAGTACTCTGAATATTTAAACAGTAAAAGAAACACAGAAAATCAATATAATTTTTATATTTCGCAACTCTATATGTACTTTATATATAAATATATATTCCATTAAAACAGAAACAAACCATTTCAGGCTTTCAAATGACTAGTAGACAGTTCTCACTCCATTTTGAATTTTTAGCACCTGAAAGAAACCATCAAGGTTGATATCTAAACCCTTTTTTTTTGACTAGTATACATTTTAAAGTTTAATTACTTTTTAAAATAAGTTTATGATCTCTTTTATTGGTCACTTCATGTTTAGTACTTATATTGTTGTGAAAACTATGTCAGCATTCTTAGACTAAAGTGTTTATGATCTTTTGTTTAACGTCAATTGCATAGTTTCTTACTCAAGCTTTTAATAGTTCAGTAAACCATTTAATTACAATTGAACATGCTTGCTTGATTCCGAATGAGTCCAGTTTTTATATACCCGTAAATATAAAGTAACATTGTATTCATTTTTATCATGGTTTCAATATGAGATGAAAATACTGTTTGTATGGAGAATAGAAGGCAATCAGTCATTCATGCCGTTTTCTGATCTGTTTGTGTCACAAATGTGTAGGTTGACAAGAGACCTATTAACTGGTGATTTGATCGGACGGGACAAATGCCTCGTTTTCTTGACCTTTGGCTTTTTCTGATACAATTTTAGGCTTTGCTCCAAGATCAGTATCCTTTCCAGCTTCAGAGGGACTATCTCCTTGTTCTTCCTTCTGTTCAGTTTCTTCTAGTGGTGATATTTCGTTGCGGAACTTTTCAAACTTGGGTGATAGACTTGGGCGTACTGGTGTCTTTTCTAAAATAAGATTCTTAGTTGAGTGCTTAATTTGCGAGTATAAATCTGGCGTGATGATGGGCAGAGATCCACGTTTCTTGTCCGATAATGAATCCTTTCCTTTGGTTCCATCCTCTTCAACTTCCTCAGCTTTGCGAAGCTGAAAACTTCCCTTACGATGCAGACCTTCTTTGCTGGTTGCCATTTCTGTATCCTCAACTGGTGAAGGTGTTGCTGTGGTTGCTTCGCCATTCTCCACAGCTACAGAGAGCATCTGGTCATTTTCGGCCTTAGTGGTGCCTTGTCCAAGCTGTTTTTGCTCTTGTAGATGTCGCTCCTCCTCCGCTTCTGCAGATTCAACAGGTTGGTTGGAGTTTGCTGCTACAGCAATGGTACTCCTGCGATTCTTTAACTGGTTGCGCATAGTTGGGTTGGGCTCACTGTCATCATGAGAACCGCTCACTGAAGAAGCCCGCTTTATGGCTGAAGTTCCAGAACTTCCAGCAGGAGCACTGCGGCGCTTCTGTGCTGCCACTGCAGCTGCATCTACCATTACTGTGCTGCTATGATTGCTACCAGCGTCACCACCATTACTACTAGCTCCACCCCTAACAGTCCTCACTTCATCACCACCTACTGTATATCCAACATACTGTGGATATCCATAGTGTCCTCCTTCATAACCCAGTTGATTACCATACCTATAGCTTGGGTTGTTGGATCCTGAAGATGATATGCTCAGATCAGATTGTGAGAGACCAGTGTTGGTACTTCCTCCCTGGCTTGCCCCCTTTCGATGTTCCCTTGTGCTGCTGTTGTCCTCCATTTCAGAGTCTTCAGCAGGTGGACGATGAACCTGGGCTCTTTGGCTGGAAGATCGACCACTGCCATTGCCACTCCCAGCAGCTCCATTTCCTGCTCCAGCTTCATCATCTTCATCCCCTTCTTGAATGTCCTCCTGGGAGCTAACTGCTGATGATGTTGAAAGTTTAGGATAAAGATTGGAAGTATCATAACATGAGGAAGTAGCTCCTGCTGTTGGAGGCTCAACACTTCCACCTCCGCCACTGATAACAGAACCTTGCTGCACCTCAACCACGAAAACGCTGTTTTCATGGGGAGAAGACGATGTTGAAAATTTTGTTGTGGTTGTTTTGGGAGCATTTTCATCCATAGCTACCTGTTACAAACAGAAAAGAAATTCCTATTAGAATCCAAGTAGTAAGACTAGTTAAAATTGCTAAATTGTCAGAATTGGTAAACAATATGTACATTGTAAATAGTCAGTAATCTAAGCTGTAATATAATTTAAGTATTAAAAGAACACACTTGTATTAATAAGATACATAAGAATGACAGTCAATTCGTTTGAATCTATGGAGTTTATTCATGGTTCTACACTTATTTCTGAAGACAAGGACCATACAAAGTATTTTTGAACTCCATTAATTTCAACTCTAAGTGTAAATATTGGTTCTTCTATCTTCATAAACTTAAATATTACTGGTTTTCCTTTGATATTCTAGCTCAGACCAAAGAGAACACATATTTACAGCAGCAACAGATGTGATATTTCAACCTTGTTTGTGTTTTGTAACTTGAAAATCTGTCTTGATTGAAGTGTATTTCTAATACTTTTCTTGAACAGCTAAGCAGTAAGCATTCTTTAACATATTGATCTAGTTGGTTACTGGGGACTATTTCACAGAAAGAACAAATGAATATGCTCTGTATCTCGCTTGTTATGTGGTTAATACCACATAGGCAAGGGGGACAGAAAGGAACAATAGTCAATTTGAATCTTTAGCGAAATTTTACAAAATGTGAAAGCTGTAAATGCAGTTACAGTAGTGAAATTGAAAATTGCGAACAACAGTATATTGGAAGATGTCATAAATCCTATACACTGTGATGACTGAATTTTGAACTAGTTTTGCAATGGTTGATTAGTTGAGATTTCAAGGAAGAATAGCAATCATCTCAAGTGATATACACATTCTTAAAAGTTTGAAATCTGTGCTACTTTTCATAGTACATCTTTTCTTTTAATGGAACAAGAGTTATATTTCCCTCCGTCCATTTGGTTTGAACTTTATATCTAATGGATACCAGAAAAATACTGGTTACTAACTTATTTAATTTGATTTCAAGCAAGAAAAGTGTTATAATCCATATTTAAACGAAAGAAAGCAAAATAGAGAAGGTAAACACATACTAAATTAAAGGATGCTAGGATTCCTGGGTTCGATTCTCGGTAGTAGGGTGGGGATTTTTCTCCAACCAAGATGATTATCTTCCCAGAGTCTGGAAGTATGAGAGTGTGAATGTGTGCATGATGTAATTATGCAACCCAACGTTTACAAGTTAACACCATCGATATGTTCCGAAGAACAGCTGCTGATATGACCACTGCAGTTAAAGGCAGTGGGAAAAAATAAGTTATAGGAAAAAGGTATATGTGTGTGTGTGTTAATCTCAAAAACAACTAAGACAATTTTTATAATTGTTTAATACACATTACTCTTAGGACCATAAAACCCTTATAATTATATAAAAAAATTAAAAAGGAAATCACAACATACATAGATATATTTACCAGAATACAAACAAACTGCATGTACAGAATAACTTGCATGTAAAGATTATTTAGACTTCTCTTCCAGTAGAAAACAGTGGTTTTTCTCAACAAAATGCATATAAAATTGAACTGAAGGTCACAAATGTTTCACTACAAGCAATCTATACAGATGATCAATTTTTAGAAAATACGAAAAGACAATGCACAAAGCAATAATCGGATATGTTTATAAGCGTATATTATATATGTAAAACTTTGTCAAAATTTTTTAATAGCCTTTGTGGATGAATTTTTTTTTTCAGAATTTCTTCTGTACATTCTATTCATGTTCATCATCAGCTTATTCTAAATTATTGTATAAAAATATAAAATAATTATGTATAATGGAACACCAGAAATAAGTCAAAATTTTGTAATGAGGAAGTGAGAATATTACTTTTCTTAGTAGCTACAAAGTATAATTTCCTAAACTTTTAATTTGATGGCCTGAAACCATTATTTCATTGTACTACATTAATGTAACGTGCATTATTGAAAATTGTATGGCCTTCAAGTTATTAAACAACTATGGAACAAAGGGGAAAGTACAATATTTAAAGTTTCACTGACCACTGTATGTGGCTATAAAAAATTGTTGGAGTACTATAAGTTTGTCACCATACTTCATAGGCTAAATATCATTTCTAGAACTTGGAAAACTGTCGTAGTTAGGTTAAGGAGATCATAAAATATTATTCTGCCAGTATTTCATATCCGTGTAAGTAGATTTTTCATTTATTAGGTATATTACAGAATTATAAGATATTATAATTTATAAGGAGTAAATGGAATGGTCCACCATACAAATACTTTAGATCATTGTGCAACAAAGTACATAATGGAGAGGCACATTAAATAACGTCGTCATTTGAGGTACAAGCCTCAACGTTGGGTAAACTGACTTCGAGCTCCCAGAAAGAATAAATTTAGTACTATATTTTCCACAAACACCTATAATATAGGATCCTATATGACTAGCTATGACATATGTCCTGAATATGTAAACTATAGACTGTGAGCATGGTGAAGTATTAGGATCACCATGCTAGATTTCAAATTATGCTCTCATATATGAATCCAGATTGTAAACAAAGCGTGCAACATTGGTAGAATCTCGAATCCATGAACATTACTGATTTACAGGTTACGCTTTAATCCGAATATCAATGGTTAAAAGTGTTTCTCCCTATAGAGTACGTATAGCGTTTTGTGCCATCTTTAAACAAGGAACATTCTCAAAGTTCGATATGTCGCAAAGCTGACAATCACTAATGACCTCGATAATCAATTTAAAATCTAGGCCTTCCGGATTCAGTGTTTCCAACACAAATTCAGTTTCCGGTTTCAGAATTGAACTTATTTCGGCACAAAACTTTTTTTGACCAACAATCGATACAGTAACAGTGGCTTATGCTACCTGTAATGGTCTAATAAAAACCTAATAATCATTCAAATCTACCCACTCTCACACCATACCTTCAAATGAATGAACAGCATCATTCGAAAATAAACAACAAATTGCAGAATCAAAAGCCAACCTGTCGTGTGATTTCATTCAGCAGGGACAAAATATATGGCTTTGCTTACAGGACTTCAGTCAAGGCCATGGACCAAGAACGGTGCATCAGCTGTACGAAACAGAGCAACATCTTCCACTTCCATTCCTTATCTTTTGCATCAAGAAAGAAATACTATCAACCATTAATATGAATGATTATCGTTGTAACGTTCCCCATTAACTTTGTTCAATGAAGCTACATTCTCATTATTTAGGCGAATAATACAAAAACAGAAAAAATTAAAAACCTGACCACATATTCACCTTAGTTGTTTATTAGCAGGAAACTGTTAAAAATATCATTTCATTTTGTGTTGTTCCAACAACATTCAACATTAGTGCTATTTAAAATAACCCAGTATATTTCTAAAGGTTTCTGCTCTTGCATTATTTTGTTGAAATAGAAAAGCTAAATCTAACGCCATGTACCTTATATTATTTCTGAGACACCTTTTGGATTTCAGGGTAACGAACATAATTATCCATTAAGACAGCATAATGCAAAGTTTCAGACACAAAAGTGGAGCACTTATTTGTGAGCTCTCATAATTATGAGTAGCTGTCTATATCTAATATTGTAGAAGATGTTAATTTATTTTTAAACAAATGCATGGATACCGTATATTCTGATATATACATAAATAAGATGAGGGGCAGAGAGTAAACAGCTTTATAATGCACGAGCTTTAACTTGGCACTTTTTGCGCTATCCTTGTCTAGTACGGGCGCTGGGTTTCTTTCCTTGAAATGGCCAGTTCCTTTTAAAGCGCTATTGTATTCCCTAATTACCTGCATAGAGGAAACCGATAAAGCGAGAAGAATATGTGTGTATGAGAGGGAGAGGTAATCCTGTTATTTTTCTGAATGTTACAATAATACTTATACTTTTTTTTTTCAAATGGAAAATCGTTATTCGTGTTTTATCCGTTGACCATGCAAAGAGAAGGGAATCTCAAAGATATCACATTAAACAGCTCTTTAAACATTTGACTATCGCTTAAAGCCTGCTGTATTACCGTATTCACCCTGCACATTAGCAATACAATAATTTATTTAAATGTTTATGGCGATTAACATGGAGTAAATACGTAGATAAATAAGCATTTAAAACAATGCAAGAGTATCACATGAGTGAAACACAAGTCCTTTTATATTCAGGAAGGTTTGAAACGTGTATTTTTGGTGAAAGATCGGCATTAAACTTTTGGGTGAAACACGATATTGTGACGATAATATTTTGTACATTTATATAAGGAGTACATTTGTAAAAATCATACTCGGCAGATATAGGAATAACATCGAAACATGCGACATCCTGTCACGTTACTTGCAAGTCATGCATATGTTGTCGCCTTACTGACTTAAGCTGACGAAGCTTTGACTCACCTGCTGCTTCGGCAGACATTTAATATTTAAACCTCCAGAATTTGGTCTCTTACCTACAATAGACATAAAATGGACGCACTAGAAACTGTCCAGTCGAACTCTGCAGTGGTATGAACATGTATAACGGATGCCGGAAGAACGGTGGCCCAAACAAGTCTTATGCCCAATTTCACCAACAAATGTTAAAATCGACGTTAACAAATGTAACGTAACAATTGTCACAACGCTAAAACTAATGTTAAATTTCTTGCATTTCACCAACCTGTTTTCTTAAAATGTTAACAAACCTGTGTTAACGCCAAGGAACTTATAAATATCACAGATATAGAAGGCTATGGATGATTTTCTGAACTACTCCGATGTTCTTTTGTTTTCATTTTCGTCTGCACAAATGGCGGATGAACAAAATCATAAATAAAGCCGTGAGACAAATTTCTCATCGATGGAGAAAGAATTGTTAATTGAAATGGTGACGAAGTGTAAGGATATCGTGGAAAATAAGAGGACGGATGCAGTGAATGTAAAAGAGAAAAATGTCGCGGGGAAAATATTGGAAACGAATGTAATTCAAACTCATGTGTCACTACTTCAAGCACCAAACAACTTGTCAGTATTACGTACATTTAAAACGAGGTGCGAAGAACAAGTGACTTGAACGTTTCAAGACGGAAGGGGAAAATGTATTATCCACATAATTCAGTGAATTGTAAAATCGCAAGGTTACTAATACTTGAAGCTAAGACAAGATAGTCATATTCCTTTCGATGTATGTTCTAACTCAGTATTACGTAAATTTAAAACGAGGAGCGAAGAAGGGCAAGTGACTTAAACGTTTCAACACGGGAGGTGGACAATGTATTATTCACACAATTCAGTGAATTATAAAATCGCAAGGTTATTGATACTTGAAGCAAAGGCGAGATCGCCATATTCCTTTCGATGCATGTTCTAACCTCTCTTGTACTTCCGCAGTAACCTTCATATCAACATGTTTCGACAGTCTATACCTCCGTAAAACAATT
Organism: Mantis religiosa; assembly: GCA_030765055.1. Taxonomy (NCBI): domain Eukaryota; kingdom Metazoa; phylum Arthropoda; class Insecta; order Mantodea; family Mantidae; genus Mantis; species Mantis religiosa. The sequence goes on along the minus strand of CM060958.1, from coordinate 138,094,607 downwards.
TTCTTCGGATAGTTCCTCAAAATCATTTCTCCTCATAGGCCGTACTCTATTATGAATGTCATTTAGACGGTCTTACATATAGCAAATTGACATCAACAGCTGAGTTCATGCTCACCATCTTGACTACTTACAATTGTTAAGGACTTAACATTAGAAATTAGGCTTATTAGTTTAACATGAGATTTAACACGAGTGTTACGCGAACACTTAGTTGGTGAAATGCAATTTTTGTTTTAACTATTGCTAAACTCGTGTTAAGTCTTAACATTTGTTGGTGAAATCGGGCATTAGAGTGGAATATACCAGGCAGAAGAAAGCGGAGAAGAGCCAGAAGAACGGGGTACGAGGAAAGATGTGGCCATATGAAGAAGAGGGGACTGGAAGAAGGACAATGGAGTGACAGGATTCTCTGGAGAGCAGGAACCAAGAGTGAACTACTGTGAAATGGAAAATATGTAACAAAGAATTTGGCATAAACGAGAACACTCACGCACGTGCTAGACGAATCTGCGTCACTTGTTTCTTTAACGGCCACGTCTACTATCTTCGACAATGGAACTTCTGACGCTAAGAACCTCCGCCAAGGTAAAGCCAACAACTGTCCTGCTCTGAGTAGTCTGTTTGTTGTATGTAGCTAATTAACTTAATGTAAGAAAAACACCATAAGCCAGAACTACATGTCACAATTTTAAGATAAGTAAAACCTTCACTTTAACCTCCACATTTTTAGGGAACACTCCCTTCCTGTGCTCCCCCCACCAGAAAAAACGTTCATGTCGCGCCTCCAGCAGATATGAGGGTGGGTCAAAAAGTAATGCCACCTATTTTTTTCTCTTTTAATTGCCAAGAACATTGAATCCAAGTTACATAGCTTGAAAACTACAACATTGACGATTAATTTGTCACTATTCAATATAATCTCCGTCCTTTTCCACAGTTTTGCTCCCCCTTTTAACTAGGGTATGTATTCCAGTGTGGTAAAACACACGGTCTTGCTTCCTAAGCTATTAACGCACGGACGCTTTCACAGCCTCCTCATCTTCAAAATGAATCCCAAGATGAGCTTCCTTTAGTGGTCCGAACAGATGGAAGTCTGATGGTGCCAGGTCAGTGAGGTAAGACTTGCCATCCCAAATTCTCAATTTCTGCAGTGGTGTAACGGCTGGTGTGTGGTCTTGCATTGTCATGCAAAAGAACATCCGCCATAGTTTTTGTTGGGCGAATTCGACGAAGACGTGCTTTCAGCTTTTTGAGAGTTCTGACGTATGGGCAGAATTTATTGTGCATTCCTGCTCCCAAAAAATGAATCATAAGCACATCTTCTGCATCCCAAAACACTGTCGCCATACCTTTCCCTGCCGACCGCTGAGTTTTGAATTCTTTTTTTCCTTCGGTGATGTTGTGTGATGCCATTCCATTGACTTCCTCTTTGATTCAGGTTCAAACGAATGAACCCACGTTTCGTTTCCAGTGACAATTTTTTCCAAAAACTCCTCTGCCTCCAAATTGAAGCACTGCAAGGGGTCGGAGGTTATTGTTTTCCTTGTTTCTTTGTTTTGGGCGGTTAACATTCTTGGTACCCAACGTGAACAAACTTTTGAGTAACCCAGTTGCTGAATAATCGTCATTACACTGCCTTTACTGAGGGAGGTAATGCGACACCATTCACCTATTGTTTCCCGGTGATCACCAAGAATGATGTCATCGACTCGCTGAATGTTGCATGGAGTCACTGCAGTCACCGGCCTGCCACTTCGCTTTTCATCTGTCAATGCTGTTTGCCCTTCAGATTCGTTACAGCGACGAACCCATCGTCTAACAGTGCTAACATCCACCGTTGCATCACCATACACATTGTTTAGCCTTTCGTGAATGCGAATTGGCGTTTCACGTTCCGCAGTCAAAAATTCAATCACAGAACGCTGTCTAGTACGAATGTGGATGTCAGCCATTTTGCAAGAGGATGCAGTGCTGCCAGCTGTTGACTTAGGAAGTTACTACTGCAGGGGATTGGAGAAGAAGGTCTGAGGAATTGCGCCAAATTCAAAGTTTTCAAATAAATTACTTATTTAAGGAAAAAAGGGGGCATTACTTTTTGACCCACCCTCGTGTAACGTTCACGCTTTGCAGTGGCATCTGAAGTAACATTGGGATCCACGTAATACAGTGAACGTCACTAGGGGGAGGGGGAACTCAGGAAGGAGGTGTTCCCCCAAAAGGTGTAGGTTAAAGTGAAGGATTTACTTATCTTAAAATTGTGACATGTAGTTCTGGCTTATAGTGGGTTTATTCTACATAAACTAAAGGTTAATTAGCTACATACAACAAAGAGATGCTCAGAAAAGGATAGCTGTTAACATTATCTTGGCGAAGGTTCCTTGCGTCTGATGTTCCATTGTTAAAACAACAAGCGACATAGATTCGTCTAGCACGAGCAAGAGTGTTCCCACTTAAGCCAAATTCTGGAGGTTTAAATATTAAATCTCTGCCGAAGCAAACAGAGTCAAAGCTTTGTCAGCTTAAGCCAGCAAGGCGACCACATATGCATGACAGCCAAGCATGACTTGCAAGTAACGTGACAGGATGTCGCGTGTTACGATGTTATTCCTACATCTTCCAAATATATGATTTATACAAATGTACTGCTTTTATAAGTGTAAACATATTAACGTCAAAATACTTTAATTACTATAGGCACGTAGTGGAGAGATTAAAAATATTACGAAATTTAAGTTAATCGCTTATATTGAGTGTAAAAATTGAAGACACAGCATATCTCAAAAATAAATTTCTTAAGGTTCTTTATCTGAAAAAAAAAGTATAGTGCCATTCATATAGTGCCATTCATGTAAATATTAATATATTTACATCTCAGAGAAAATGTTGGAAGTGTCTTCCACCAGCACCTATACATGTTTGTACTCGTCTCACCATATTCTTCGAAGTTTTACGGAGAGTGTCCTCGTTAATGTTACTTATTTCAGATCGAATGGATTCCTTGAGAACATCAATTGTCCGTGGCCTATTCTTGTACACTGTATATTTAGATACCCCCACAAGAAAAACTCCAGGGTGGCTAGGTCAGGGGATCTGGGGGGGGGGCCCTCACAGATTACTGTGACTTTGTGAGTTCGTGAAATTAAAAGTCCAATTACAGAAATTCCTAAATTCTCTTTATTTCCGATTATTATATTACATTTTGGTCAACCCCTACAGCAACAGAATTACGTAACATACACGAATACAATATTCCAAGTTTTTTGACCACAAAAAGAGTTCACTTTCAAAACACAGCTGCACGCGCCCGATTATCAATTTGCATTCGACTCTCCCTGCTGGCTTGTCGCGATTTCTTATACGAGGCATGTTTTTTAAGTCAGTACCGTTTTGCGATTCCGCCGCCGCAGCGCTGTGGTCGGCGTTCCGCGCATGCGCGCTGGTTACCTACTTCTCTTGTCTACGCACTGACGCCATTACAGTCTGATTCTTCATTGTATACGTTGGTTACTGAGTGTTTAAGATGTCTCCGACAATCGTGAGTCCCGCCGATTGTAAAGTACGGGCTGTTATACGATTTCTTAGTGCTTAAGGCGTAAAACCGATCGTTATTCATCGTGAGATCTGTGAAGTTTACGGACAAAGCATTATGAGTGATGAAATGTGTGAGAGCATTTAAAGATGGCCGCACAAATGTGCATGATGAACAGAATGGGCGTCCTTCGGTCGTTACTGAAGATTTGGTGCAGAAAGTGGACGAAAAGGCGAGAGAAAACAGATGCTTTACAATTTCATCATTGTGCGACTATTTTCCTCAATATTCTCGTAGTGTTTTGTATCGCATTGTGACCGAGAACTTGAAGTACCGCAAATTGTATTCACGTTGGGTTCCGAAAATGTTGAGGGATTTGCACAAAACCCATCGTTTAGGCAGTGCATTGACTTTCCTTGAGCAGTACCACAATGAAGGTGAAGCCTTTTTAGACCAAATTGTTACTGGTGACGAAACATGGGTGGCCTACGTCACACCACAATCGAAACAAAAATCCATGGAATGGCGCCGTTTATCATCACCCACAAGAGTGAAGTTTAAGCAAACAATTTCTGCCCGGAAAATCATGTGCACTGTTTTTTTGTGACAGAAAAGGAGTATTGCTAGTGGATTTCTGCCTCGTAATGAGACAATCAATGCAGTGCCTTATTGTGAGAGGTTGAACAATCCAGAACAAAAGACGTGGCAAGTTAAGCAAGGGTATCGTTTTGCTGCATGACAATGCCCGTCCACATGTGGCTAATCGGACCAAAGATCCCATCAATGTTTTCAATGGGAAACTCTAGATCATCCTCCATACAGCCCTGATCTGGCGCCCAGCGACTACCATTTATTCCTGCACTTGAAGAAACATCTGGGCGGTCAACGTCTTCAAGACGATAACGAAGTCAAAAAAGTTGTGATACAGTGGTTAACACGTCAGGCGGCAGAATTTTATGAGGAGGGTATTCAAAAACTGGTGCCACGTTATGAGAAGTGCCTCAATATTCGCGGAAATTATGTAGAAAAGTAGATTAAGGTACAGGCTTTCATGTAAAAATAAAATGATTGCGATATCTATGCGCGACTTTTTTAAATTCCAAAACGGCACTGACTTAAAAAACATGCCTCGTATATACCTCTTTTCGTATTTCTAGAATGAACAACATGGCACTAGAATCTTCGAGTTATCTAACTTTATTTGTTTCCGCAAGCCTTTTATTTCCGCGCTATCTTTATCTGTTTCGGCAAGCTCTTTATCTTCACGCTGCACTGTCACTGTGTGCGTATGCCGCCAGTCGCGACATTATTCAATTATCAAATACACTGGTTACAAGTTTCATGGTGTCATTAGGTGTATGGCACGTTGCTCCATCTTGCTGGAAATAACCTTCTCTCAATTCGATATCATCCGGCTGCTCCACAAAGTCTTGAAGATACCCATATAAACTTCAGTGTCTACAGCCGTATCAAGGAAACTGTTAACAAGTTCCATGATGTCATTAGATGTATGGCACGTTGCTCCATCTTGCTGGAAATAAACTTCTCTCTATTCGATATCATCCAGCTAATCCACAAATGTCTTGAAGATACCCATATAAACTTCAGTGTCTACAGTCGTATCAAAGAAACTGGTTACAAGTTCCATGGTGTCGTTAGATGTATGGCACGTTGCTCCATCTTGCTGGAAATAACCTTCTCTCAATTCGATAACATCCAGCTGCTCAACAAATGTCTTAAAGATATCCATATAAACTTCAGTGTCTACAGTCAAAGAAACTGGTTACAAGTTCCATGGTGTCATTAGATGTATGGCACGTTGCTCCATCTTGCTGGAAATAACCTTCTCTAAATTCGATATCATCCAGCTGCTCAACAAATGTCTTAAAGATATCCATATAAACTTCAGTGTCTACAGTCGTATCAAAGAAACTGGTTACAAGTTCCATGGTGTCATTAGATGTATGGCACGTTGCTCCATCTTGCTGGAAATAACCTTCTCTCAATTCGATATCATCCAGCTGCTCAACAAATGTCTTAAAGATATCCATATAAACTTCAGTGTCTACAGTCAAAGAAACTGGTTACAAGTTCCATGGTGTCGTTAGATGTATGGCACGTTGCTCCATCTTGCTGGAAATAAACTTCTCTCTATTCGATATCATCCAGCTAATCCACAAATGTCTTGAAGATACCCATATAAACTTCAGTGTCTACAGTCGTATCAAAGAAACTGGTTACAAGTTCCATGGTGTCGTTAGATGTATGGCACGTTGCTCCATCTTGCTGGAAATAACCTTCTCTCAATTCGATAACATCCAGCTGCTCAACAAATGTCTTAAAGATATCCATATAAACTTCAGTGTCTACAGTCAAAGAAACTGGTTACAAGTTCCATGGTGTCATTAGATGTATGGCACGTTGCTCCATCTTGCTGGAAATAACCTTCTCTAAATTCGATATCATCCAGCTGCTCAACAAATGTCTTAAAGATATCCATATAAACTTCAGTGTCTACAGTCGTATCAAAGAAACTGGTTACAAGTTCCATGGTGTCATTAGATGTATGGCACGTTGCTCCATCTTGCTGGAAATAACCTTCTCTCAATTCGATAACATCCAGCTGCTCAACAAATGTCTTAAAGATATCCATATAAACTTCAGTGTCTACAGTCAAAGAAACTGGTTACAAGTTCCATGGTGTCGTTAGATGTATGGCACGTTGCTCCATCTTGCTGGAAATAAACTTCTCTCTATTCGATATCATCCAGCTAATCCACAAATGTCTTGAAGATACCTATATAAACTTCAGTGTCTACAGTCGTATCAAAGAAACTGGTTACAAGTTCCATGGTGTCGTTAGATGTATGGCACGTTGCTCCATCTTGCTGGAAATAACCTTCTCTCAATTCGATAACATCCAGCTGCTCAACAAATGTCTTAAAGATATCCATATAAACTTCAGTGTCTACAGTCAAAGAAACTGGTTACAAGTTCCATGGTGTCATTAGATGTATGGCACGTTGCTCCATCTTGCTGGAAATAACCTTCTGTCAATTCGATATCATCCAGCTGCTCAACAAATGTCTTAAAGATATCCATATAAACTTCAGTGTCTACAGTCAAAGAAACTGGTTACAAGTTCCATGGTGTCGTTAGATGTATGGCACGTTGCTCCATCTTGCTGGAAATAACCTTCTCTAAATTCGATAACATCCAGCTGCTCAACAAATGTCTTAAAGATATCCATATAAACTTCAGTGTCTACAGTCAAAGAAACTGGTTACAAGTTTCATGGTGTCATTAGATGTATGGCACGTTGCTCCATCTTGCTGGAAATAACCTTCTCTCAATTCGATATCATCCGGCTGCTCCACAAATGTCTTGAAGATACCCATATAAACTTCAGTGTCTACAGCCGTATCAAGGAAACTGTTAACAAGTTCCATGATGTCATTAGATGTATGGCACGTTGCTCCATATTGTTGGAAATAAACTTCTCTCTATTCGATATCATCCAGCTAATCCACAAATGTCTTAAAGATATCCATATAAACTTCAGTGTCTACAGTCAAAGAAACTGGTTACAAGTTCCATGGTGTCATTAAATGTATGGCACGTTGCTCCATCTTGCTGGAAATAACCTTCTCTAAATTCGATATCATCCAGCTGCTCAACAAATGTCTTAAAGATATCCATATAAACTTCAGTGTCTACAGTCAAAGAAACTGGTTACAAGTTCCATGGTGTCATTAGATGTATGGCACGTTGCTCCATCTTGCTGGAAATAACCTTCTCTAAATTCGATAACATCCAGCTGCTCAACAAATGTCTTAAAGATATCCATATAAACTTCAGTGTCTACAGTCAAAGAAACTGGTTACAAGTTCCATGGTGTCATTAGATGTATGGCACGTTGCTCCATCTTGCTGGAAATAACCGTCTCTCAATTCGATAATATCAGGTGCTCCACAAATTGGTTGAGAATACCCATATAAACTTCAAAGTCTACAGTCGTATCAAAGAAAATGGGACCAACGATCCATAGATGCTGGTGGAGGACACTTTCAGAATTTCATCTCAGATGTAAATAACGTAATGTATTCTCCCAATTGTGTATTACATTATCCCAAAGTTTCCCGTGCGTCCTAAAATTGGTTGCCTATTGAAATGGTTCGGGTTTATATGGATCGCAGTGTACTTCTTTCTTTTGAAACTGCATAGCTATGCTGTGCTGTTTGTTATTGTAAATAAACTTAATAACTTACCTGAATGGTCAGAATGAAAAAGGAAAAGAAGCATTAAATGCAGCCGTAATATCCTGAAATCATGTTAATATCTAAGCTTATTTGGTTTTGAGGATCTGTACTTACGTATTTATGTGAGACAGTGCATCAGAGGTGCAATGTGCTACTGATTGCTAACATCCAACTAAATAGTACTTACCTTTAAAAGTAGTGAGAAAGTGGAAGAAAAGGTAATTCTACATATTTTCAGTGTAATAATCAAATTTACTGTACACATTTTATCAACACATGCTTTTAAGATATAGGATACAACGTAGAGTTTTTGTTTTTCAATCCCGATTGCAAGTTGCAGGTTATGTAGTAGCGTCAGTAAGTCAGTCATTGTAAATGCCCTATTAGCAATATATCTTTATGGGGTGGAGTTATACAAAACTAGTTTTAACTAGAATTTTGCTGTGGAAGAATTCAAGAGAATAAACGAAAACAATAAGACAAGAATAAATTGCCTGTACCTTACTTAAGACAAATATTCCGGAGTTAACAACAATTGAATTTGCACAGCCATGTGAATTTGCACAGACTTTGAAAGTTTGCTTAAATTTTGTGTAAAAAATGTATTTTTCATAAGAGCTGTCCAATTACTCGTGATACCTACTCCTCTTTCCTCGGTCTCGACAATCAGATGGTTGTTTTTCAAGGTCATGGTAATGATGCTTCCATTGGCGCTCTTGGAGGTGTGGTTTGGCATACTGCCGGCGGAAGAGGCGCCACCGTAGCTGAGGTGGGGTGAATGGGACGGTATGTCCTCCAGTTCTTCTGCTGGTGTCACCGAAAATTGCGACTCGCTCGTCTTCAACTGCAGGTTTCAGTCGATTCCCCAAAGAAAACAAAAAATAATGCATTAATCGTTTGACTCAGAACTATGGTCCCTGCTTTAATATTTCCTTATAAGTGTTGGAGTTGTGTTTGGAAGTCAATATGGACCGTCTTATTAAAATATGAATAAGAATAATCCAATAAACGAAATTAAATTAAACATACCATTAATATTTTACATTTAATAACTATACTAAATTATTTTCTTAACGAGTACATAACAACTATTATAAATTTAAGGAATTAAGTAGACAAACTTATCATAATGGTAATATTAAACCAACTATATATAGATGTTATTATCTTATAAGACCATTTTATAATTAAATACAATTCATACTACATAAACCCAAAAACCTATATGTCACAAAATATATGTGGGGGAAATAAGAGGCTGCGCAAATTCTTGATGTAAGATAGCGTGTGGAAAACTAAAGATCAACCAGCTATACCTTTTATTTAAATATCAAGAAGAAAGCCAAAAATAAAGCAATGTGAATTTAAGTGTGGCCATTCTCTTGATTCTTCCACGTCTAAATAATTTCGTTGCTGTTTAACAAAGGAAGTTATCTCAGGAAAATTAGGGAAAGCAGTCATAGCAATAAACATTACTCCAGAGGAATATTAGAGAATTCGATATTAATTCAAAGTAAACATCAGAATTAATAAACATGCAAGTACTAATTATTATTTGTAAGGAATATTTACAACGCTTTGTACCGTTCAGACTTTTAAGAAATGATTTAATGATCTTAACGGAATGGAAGATATGTGAATAGTTTCTTTATGTTGCTAATGAAGACAATTTGATAAAGAATTTATATACAAGGGAAGTCCATCATGCAGATGTTTTATCAGCACTTGATTCTATTTGCTTTTGTCGTCAGCTGAATAGCAGTAGTATGAACAGGGTATTATAATAATAAGAGAATAATACTGCTTAGTGCTGTAGTAAAAATGTGATTTGGAACATGCTAAGGGTATAAATTACGTTTAAATACTACAGGATGCTAATAGAGGGTGGTAACAATCTCATTCGATCTTGCGAAAACCTAAGTGTACTTGTTTTGCAAACACAATGCAGATGAAGTCTCTGTTTATACCAGCACACTCGCATTTTCACAAATTGGAGAGCAATTTATTTTTAAGTATCTTATATACCGATGAAGAAAGAGGTCATTAAGGAAACAAGAAACTGTCGAGAGGAGATATCATTGAAATTATTCTACGACCTCTAGCCAAAGTTGGCATTCCTACTTATAAGCTAATGAGTTAAAGACAGATTGTGGTAGGGAAAAATATATAGATACATGTGGTAAAACTGGAAGAGAAGGCATAGCATGAATGAGAGCAGGACTATGAGGCAGAGATATGTGAATTTTGTGGAGATGAAAAAAGCACTGTTCATTACCTGATAGAATGTAAGGAGTTAATTACAGGAGAAAAATATGGGATAAGAAATGGGACAGTGTAAGTAAAGAGATATTGGCAGTACGTAATGGGAGAAAAGAAAAATAGAGGTATAGGAGATTTCTTATGTAGGATAAGAGAAAAGTGGATTAGGATAAAAGAAGAAAAGGTCAAGAAGAATGGCGTCAAGCTGATCAGGAAAACTAAAGGCTTATAGCCAGGGGACTTGAGTCAGCAAGTAAATCTTAGGTCAGCAGTTTCATATATTTGTTCAGGAGGTATAATACAGCATGTTCTATGTTAAATTTATTGTACTGAATTTGTAATGGATACTGTACAAATAAATGTTTATTTGATATTTATTTGATATTTATTTATTGTACAGTATCCATTACAGATTCAGAACAATAAAATTGCTGACCTTAAGATTTACTTGCTGACTCAAGTCCCCTGGCTATAAGCCTTTGGTTTTCCTGAGCAGCTTGATGCCATTTCTTCTTGACCTTCACTTCCTTTACCCTAATCCACTTTTCTCTTAACCTATATAAGAAATCTCCTATACATCTATTTTTCCTTTCTCCCATCCACGTTAGCATGCGCACTGCCAATATCTCTTTACTTACACTGTCCCATTTCTTATCCCAAATTTTTCTCCTGTAATTTGTTAGCTCCTTACATTCTATAAGATAATGAACAGTGCTCTCTTCATCTCCGCAAAATTCACATATTCCTACCTCATTACTTCTGAACCCTTTTTAGTATAATATTCCTACTGTCATCCAAATCCCAAAAAGGCGTCGGGACCTGTTGGGTTGACCCCTATCATGCTCCGTCACCTTCCCTTCAAAACTCGGGTTTTTAACGTGTCTCTCGCCCTGGACCACTTTCCACGACAGTGGAGGGAGGCTCGGGTCATTTGCATTTTGAAACCCGGTAAAAATCCGGCTCTCTCCGCCAGTTACCGCTCCATTAGCCTCCTGCCAGTCCTCTCGAAAGTTTTCGAGAGGCTTGTTTTAGCCCGCTTGTCGCCCCTACTGGGGGACATTCAAGCTATACCTCCCCATCAGTTTGGTTTTCGTCCTGGGCACTCGACTTCACAGCAGTTACTCCGTTTGGTGGAGGCTGCTGCCCTGGGTTTCCAGGAAAGGGCATTCACCGCGGCAGTGTCTCTGGATGTCGAGAAGGCCTTCTCTACCACCTGGCATGCAGGTCTCCTACATAAGTTAATCACCCTGGGGCTTCCTACACACATGATACATCTTCTACACACTTTCCTTAAACACAGACAGTTCACAGTCACTGTGGCGGGAGAGCTATCTACCAGACGACCCATCAGAGGTGGCGTCCCCGAAGGCTCTGTCTTATCCCCTACACTCTTTAGCGTGTATGTGGCGGATCTCCCCACGGAGCTACACGTCAACATAGCCCAGTATGCAGACGATGTGCTACTATACAACAGAGACAGAAACGCACGCAGAGCCTTCAACCCAATACAGCGACACCTAAGCCTCATTCATGATTGGTGTAGGCTTTGGCGATTATCTATCAACCCAGAGAAAAGCCAAGCCATACTCTTCACTAAGCGTCACTTTCCCGCCATCCTCCCCGCCTTTAATTATTCTGACAGAAGGATAGAGTGGACAAACTCTCTTAAGTATTTAGGTGTAAGGTCGGACAAGGGCCTAACTTTTGGGGGTCACATCCAGGAGGTAGCTTATCGGGCATGCGGAGCTTCGGCTTTGTTATACCCCATGATGCGATCAGAAATGCCGACACCCCTTAAGTTGCGCCTTTTAAGGCTTTAATTCTTCCAATTATGCTTTATGCGTGTGAGATCTGGGGCATGGCCGCAGGAACCAATCTGCGACAAATTCAGCGTGTACAAAATAGCTGTCTTAGGGCCATCTATTCTGTTTGCTGGAGGTTTCCCGTGAGATACCTTCATGTAGCCTCATCTCTCCACTATGTGGAAGATGTCGTTAGGCGCCGGGCCACAAAATTCTACGCGAGTTTGCCTTAACATAAGAGCGCTCTGGTTAGGTCTCTAGGAAGCTATAGATCCTCAGAAAGACGCTACAAGCTCTACCGGCTTCCCCGCATGGCATACGGGCACACCCGGTAACAATAAAGTTGTTATTACAAGTTCAAAATTATTACTATTTGAAAATTGATTAATCTTTCTAAATTAAACTCTTCCTAAATTTTCTCACACCAGCGGTGCACACAAGCGTTGCACCCGAGTTGGCTACCATGAGGAGCTACGGCTACATCCATTCTTTTCATCCACCTAAATTTAAACCACCACCCTGCAAAACCCCTCATATCCTATCATTAAGTGGTTAGGTCCGTGTAGGACATGTACACGAATGACACACATCGTGCTGACTCTCAGTCAGCCGCCAGCTGCTTGATTGATTGATGCTATGCCTTCTCTTCCAGTTTCGTCACATTGATCTATATATTTTTCCCTACCCCATTCTGTCTTTAATTGCTTATAGAGTTTCAAAGATTTCTTTTCTTCTATACTTTCCCATATCTCTTGCCTATGTCTTGTAGTCTAGTTGTCACTTACTTCCAAAAACTGCTATAATTGGTCTCCTCTGCTCTCCATAGACCTCCCATGCCTATCTTTAACATCATTCTTTACAATTCCGACCACCAACTATACAAGTACATAAATATCAAATATAAGCCAAGTGAATATAGTTCGTCAGCAGTAGTGAGGTCTTAAATCACTTTCTCTCTCTCTGGCCAACAATGAAACTGACATTTTTTAGCTTTAAATTAGTTACCATTCTTATTTGATTAATTGTTATTTCAATCTCACACTGGAAGTTCATGGATAGAAGCCAAAGACAACACAAACTATTTTTTTTTCTCATTCATCACCATGGGGAAGTTGAGTCACCACTACCTTTGTCTGGCTAACAAATTTGAGGGTTATAACAAATAAAGACTAAACAACTGCGCATTGTTGAAATTGTCCATGCCTCGACACTTGTTTTTATTTTCAGCGCCTGCTGGTGCATACTTGCAACAAGACACATGTGGAGAAGAAGTTGCCTAAGTGTTAGGGGTTTGCAATTAAGGGAGTAGGGCTAGTCTATGTATGTAGAGATGAAGTCTAAAGCATGCTGTTCAAATTATTTGTGGCTCTTCTAGAGGTTTCTAATAAAATGAGCAAATGTTATTCTTACCTGGATACAGGAAACCTCTGGGTAAAAAGCAACCAATTTCCCACTTGGGAATGTACTGCCTTTTCCATTGTTTCTGGTTTTGAAATCTCAGCTGTGATAGAAGGCATATCATGTTCGATATAAACACACTACCTCAATAACATTAGTAATTATATTAATAAGGTACCTTTCTCTTGTGTAGAATGACGAGCTACCTTCAAGATGTGGAAGGAAAACAAATCATAGTATCATTTATCTAACAGAGACTTCTTGTGGACTGTAAAAGCAAATTGTTAAATCAAATAAGTTTGCTTTCCCTCTCTGGTATATGTTGTAAATATAAACAGAAGGACGAGATTCTGATTTAGCTGATGAGATGTATTAAAACAGTAGATAATATGTTAAAGGTTCCAGATCGGTTCAACATCGTGATATATTTAGGAGTTAAGACAGATAGCGGTCTTTGCATCACGTGACACAAAGTGAAGACTAATCTCTGTTTCATATATCCTTGCCCCGCTGACATGTATCACTCCGTGTGCAGCTACCTCCCCCTCACCCTAATTGGCTAATGCTTTTGCGCCATAGGCCATAAGCGGTGCCTTCTCATCACATTTAAACCTGCAGTAAACGTCATAATAATTACTAGGAAAAAAGATAAAATCATATAAATAAGAACATCAAAGCATGCAAAAATATGAAATTTAGAATGAAACTGAGCAAGTTGAAAATGAGTGAATGAGCAATGAATCTGAAACAAGTTTATAATGAAAGGCCTTCGGTCTTTTCCCCTAGGATTTTTTAAAACCAGCACACATACCTTACAAAAATGCTTGTCTTTCAGTCTTAAAAGTCGTCTCACGCCATACTTGTGTGTTCTTCATTCACCCAAGTCTTGTCAAGGTAGTATAATTTGCGATTTGTATCCCGGTACAGTCTGATTGTCCTTAAATAACGTCTTCGCCACACAGCAATATCGCCCCTGGAGTGGTAAGTTTTCCTGTTGTCTCAATTTCACGTTGTGATGTTCCTACGAATGTAACACTCACACCTATAAGTTCAGAGCACAGCTGTTCGACTTCTCTCACTGACAAAAACGAATTCTTCTCTGGGAGTGCATTAAACACAAGCACCACAATTCTTTTTTCGCCGCTTTGTAAAGGTCTTCCCTTGCGATACTTCAGCGAAAAACTGGCGGTAGGCTCTGTTATTATACATATAATAAGTACACGCGCAATAAACAATCAATAAAATAATTTAGCTCTCGCACTCGGCAAAACACACCTTCGGATGGCGACATATGACTAATCCAGTTCAAAACAAGGTCAGTGATAAAAGTCATATAAATAAATATGTCATCACTACCGCTAAATCACGTGCTGTCGTGTCATGTGCTTGAGAGCAAAGGAACCTCCTCTTTACTTCGTTTAAGAATTAACATGCATTTCAAATAAATCAACTCTGTTGCGTAATATATTTAATTAAAACTGTTACGAAAATATAAATTTGGCTATTCTCTTCCAACATATAAAGATATATCACCATGTTAAATAACGAACTAATTTTTACCACACAACAGTCTATACTACAATAGCAGCCAATGAGAGGTGATAAGGTGACGTGACCGTTAAGAGATACGGGGCAAGCTTATGTGAAACAAGGATTAGATCATCCCAATACCGCATGATTTATCGTCTACCTCTAGGGTGTTCAATTAAAGCAGGAAAGGGGAGGTCGAAATCACCTCTTTCTACCCGCTGCGAGACAATCGCGCGTTTACCTGTGTTAATGAGTTCCAGTGGCGGAACATCGCAATCATTCTGACGTATAGGAAATCATAAGCGTTCGTACTCAGTTTACTCCTTGCTAACTAATGTTTCTTAGGATGACTTATGTTTTATAAAAGTGGATCACTGTTCGTCAAACCTTCCATGTATTGCGTGAAGTTTACCGTGGGCATACTAATCCCTACGAGAGAACGATTAGGCATTTGTTTGATAAATTTGAAGGAAGTGGTTCCATAAGCGATCAAAGGACGCCTATACGTAATCGACGTAAGCGCTCCAACGAAAATATAGGCACCGTTCGTGAGAGTGTAAGTGAGAACGGAAACATATGAATTGTTCGTCGAGTTTAAGAATTGGGGTCTTCGCCGGGATAACTGGATGAATTTTGCATCAGGACTTGAAGTTGGACGCTTACAAAATGTTGTGAGCACAAGAACTAAACTCCAACGACCATAGCTTGCACAGTGCATTCGCTGACTGAGCTATAGGACAATTGGAATCTTAACCGCATTTTTGTCGAAAAATCATATTGTCTCCCGAACGTCGGAACTCCCGATAGAACCGGCCGGCAGTAGGGCCAGATCACGCCTACACATTTGACTCGTGTCACAAACTGAATTGATGGTTAGGAGAGCGGCACGAGCCCTGTACCGTCTCTTTCCCCTCCCCCTGCCGTCTGGAACCTTCGGGGTGATTCACTGAACCGCGAGACTTCCAGAAACAGTGATATTCCTATAAAGAGGGGCTGCAGTTGGCGAGTTCAGTCACTTCTTGGCGAGCAGCCGTGAGGAGCGCCGAGTGAGTGGACGGACTGGAAGGCGGTGTACGTGTATCAGAGGAGTTGTACGTAACTGTGAGCGTGCAATGGACCTGTGACACACGAACTGGTGAATTGTAATTGTGTGCGCTAAGTAATTCTATGTAATCGGCAAGTGTATCAACTGTAATTCGGTGGAAATAAAGAACATTTTGAGTTTGTGCAATTGGAATTTTAATTCCACGAACCCACAAAGTCACAATATTGAGCGATGAAGCCTTCTTTTGGATGGATGGTTCTGTTAAACAAAATTGCCGCTATTGGAGCAATGATTCAAGAACGACGACTTTATCCTCAAAAGCTTACTGTGTAGTGGGGATTTCTGTATGGTGGAATTATTGGTCCATATTGTGACTTTGTGGGTTCGTGAAAACAAAAGTCAGGTTACGAACACAAAAAATTGCACTTTGTTTCGGTAGCAATACACTGTTGACACACACAATGTAACATACAGGTCAACCAACACAGCTGCTTACCCGCAGGAGTTCAATTACCGACTGACTGTCTTTTCAGGCAGGCTGCTTTTTTATCGATTTCTAACACACCAGAAATTTGTCGAACAATCGAGACCGGCTAGAACAAAGACGAACTCCTGCCAAATCCGTCTGTTCCCGCCCACCATCTAGGCAAACCTCCATCTCCACACTGCACTGCCGTCTCTTCGATCTTGTTACCCGCGCTGCCTCCAATCAACAATGACCTGGCGACACTATTTTTTTCCAAAACAAAGGTGGAGTAGCTCTGTCCATGGAGAAAGATATAGGGCTCATACAAGGAACTATTTTGGGCTCAATTGGATGGAATGGTTCTCAGAAACACGTGGTTCCAGCATGATGGTGCCACATGTCATACTGCTCTCGAAAAATACGATCTCTAGAAGAAGTTCAGAGATTTCATTAGTTCCCGTGCTGGCAATCTTAGCTGGCCACCGAGATCATGTGATTTAACGCCGTTGGTTTACTTCTTGTGGGGTTATGTTAAATATAAAATTTATGACAACAAGCCATAAACAGTAAATGATTTTATAAATAACATCACGCGTGTTATTCGTAAAGTATCTAATTTTCGTTCTTCTGTCATTGAAAATTGGATCAACCGAATACGCGTAACCCAACGAAGTCGCTTAACTGATGTTCTCTTCCACGCATCATGACATTAATAATGCTGCAAATTGAAAAAAGGAATACATATCTATCATTTATAGAACGTTTTATTGAAGTTCAAATATAGGACACTCGTGTTGAAATACCCTTTATATATGTAGTATATGTGCGTTTTTTTTAAATAATCGCAAAAGCGATAGGATTTTGTTTGTCTCTGTCCCTTTCTTTTGTTTCTGATTCGGTTAATTACGAAATTTTTTTCAAGCATTTTGTAACTCATATTCTGCCGAAACTGATTCATGTAGAAGGTATAGAGTAATGTATCTAACATAACAATGAAAACCCCATACTTTTAGCTCAAATAGTTCTTCTAATACAAATAAATAAACCACTATTACCTGTATTATAACAATAAATCGCGACGTAAGCACTGTATGAATATCATTATTGGTTGGCATGTATGCGTGTACGTATATTTGTAATTACTCAGAACTGAAACGTAAATGTTGACATGGCGTGATAAAAGAATTACTTTGAATAAGCCAATTTGAGCGAGAGGAAATAATAAATTTCCTGTTGCACTGGCAGAATGTGTCTGGTCACATTATATCTTTGTTTATGAATGGTTCGTAATCTCTATTTACTCTAGAGAGTTCAAAGTGGTTGGTGTGTATGTATGTACATATACTTTTAATTAATCAGAACTGAAATTTAAACTACTGACATGACGTGATAAAAGAATTACTGTGAATAAGTCAAGGTGTTAAATTCGAGGAAGAGCGAATACTTCATTTCCTGTTAGCCTGTGGAATGCTGTATGCTTATATTTATGAATGAATGCTGGATAAGAAGTGTTTATTTACTCTGGAGAGTTCAGATCAATATCATTCAGCTGTTCTTTAGTCAACAATAGAGGAAGAGCTAAATAACGCAATGGCTTCTTGCGGTAAATTTAGTGACGAGTCAAAAAGGCAGGTATTGTGAAGTCAGGCTAAAAGTATTATTTTTAAGATGTACACGTTCTTCATTTTTTTTTTTTCGGAGACAGAAACTAAAAATGAGTTATTATAAAGAGTAATTCCGTTTAAAAACACGGAAAAAGTGTATCAATTGGATCAACTTGCAACTGAAATGGGACACGAGGTAACACGCCTCCCACCTTAGCACTGCCAATATAATCCAATTGAGTTGGTGCGGGCTCAAATAGAAAGGGGATTGCAAACAGAAATAATACTTTTAAACTGACGGACGTTAAACGACTTGTTCACGAAGAAATTGACAAGGTAACACAACAAGACTGGGTAAACTACGTAAGACATGCAGAAAACCTTCAAGAAGACGGCTTTAAGAAAGAAATAGCACGTGACGAGATATTGGAACCTATAATCATAAATTTGCCAGACTCAGACGATGAAGACAGTGACAATGACGAATTGTCTCTTAACGGAAGTGACATTGACAGCGATATGAATGAGGCACTGGCAGTTCCATTGGATTAGAAAAACAGGTAATTCATAAACTATAATTATAGCTATATTTAAAATATACATAATTTGCGAAAATGTTTTTTATAATTTTGATTTTGGCTACTGCATCATTGTATAAGTTTGTAAAATATAATTTGCTTACCCTGACGTCTACGCCAAGCAGACCTGCATGTTGTATGAGTGTGCGAGAGAGAGGGAATTATAAAAGGAGTGGGGTAACAAGCTGGCAACGCTGAGTGTGCTGCGGCATCCGATTAGCTGGACTCCAGAACTCTTCCCATTTGAAACACATAATAGGGTAGGATACATGATGCAAGAAGTCATTAATCGGCGTTCAGTGCCGCACTGGCAGGTGAGTAGTTCGAGATTTATGTGATCTTTGAAGCGTTAAATCATGAGTGCGCCAGTAACCAATATTTCCATACTTGGGGAAGCAGCTTTAAAGACATTCTAATCCAATAATTTCATTCACCTTGTCTAAATGCCAAATTAGCAGAATCTGGTGCCAATTAGCTTTAACACAAATAACTATTATGACTTTGTGGTTTCGTAAAATTAAAAGTCGAATTTGCAGAAATTCAAACTGCCCTTTATTTCCGTAAAAGGTTTGTATATCCCTTAGTAGCAGCAGAATTACCTAACATACACAAATACTTTCAAGCTCGTCTGCCACACGACCACAAACAAAAGTTCACTTTCATATCACAGCTGCACGCACACAATTATCGAGTCCAATTACGACTGTCCCCTTGGCAACTAGGCCTGGCTTCTTTTATACATCCACGCATTGTTATAGAAATCAGTGGAACGTTCTGTAACAATCAAGACGGCATCAGAATGACAAACCTTGCAAACATCTATCTGTTAAATAAGACCTGAAGCTTTCCTGCCGAAGAATACGCTCACTTTCTTCTGGAGCAGCCAGCCAGGTGAAAAGATGATTAGATATCAACGTTTCGGGAATGTACATCTCTCCCATCATCAGGATATTTATAAACACAAATGAAATATTGGATATAACACAACTATAAACAAAGACAAAACACTATCAAATTCACATTACTGAACAAAGGACTGTTTTCAGTAAATTAAATGCCAGGCCAGGAGATGGCACGAGTAGAGAAAATTGTGTCAAAGAAACGTAACTACTAAACTTGATTATCAAGCTGTATTGATCCTTGCTTCTTTATTCGACGGATTTCCATTTTAAGGCCGGTTTCCAGGAGGAGTTGAACTGAGATCCAGCATCACGATTAAGCGTGCTCCTTTCAGAGGAAATCGCCAAAGCCTCCCTAATTCTTCCCTCCCAGTAACTGTTGCATTTTGCCAAGATGGTCGTCTTCCGAAAATTGGCTCAAAATAATCCTCTGCCAGCCCAGATTTCTTAGGTTTCATTTAACGAATGCTCCGTTCATGTTCGATTATTCTAGTGGCGATGGCCCTTCCGGTTGGTCCGATATACGGTATCGCGTCCCACATTCACAGGGAATGCGGTACACTCCCGATACTTGGAAGTCCAGTTTGTCTTTCACTGATCTCAACAGATGTTTAATCGTCGGATGTGGTTTGTGGATGGTCCTGATGTATTCGGCGAGAATTCTGCTAACTCTGCCGGATAGATTGCCGGTAAACGGGATACAGGCTGTAGCGGTATGCTTATCTGACGCTTGCTGTATTACAGGTTTCCCTTTCCTAGCTTTGGTGATACAGGCTGCTGATTCTGTCGGATAGATTGCCGGTAAACGAGATGCAGGCTGTAGCGGTAGGCTTATCTGACGCTTGTTGTATTACAGGTTTCCATTTCCTAGCTTTGGTGATCGAGACTGCTGATTCTGCCGGATAGATTACCGGTAAACAAGATGCAGGCTGTAGCGGTAGGCTTATCTGACGCTTGCTGTATTACAGGTTTCCCTTTCTTAGCTTTGGTGATGGAGACTGCTGATTCTGCCGGATAGATTGCCAGTAAACGGGATGCAGGCTGTGGCGGTAGGCTTATCTGACGCTTGCTGTACTACAAGTTTCCCTTTTGCTAGCTTTGGTGATCGAGGCTGTGGATTCTGCCGGATAGATTGCCGGTAAACGGGATGTAGGCTGTAGCGGTAGGCTTATCTGACGCTTGCTGTATTACAAGTTTCCCTTTTGCTAGCTTTGGTGATCGAGGCTGCTGATTCTGCCGGAGAGATTGCCGGGAAACGGGATGCAGGCTGTAGCGGTAGGCTTATCTGACGCTTGCTGTATTACAAGTTTCCCTTTTGCTAGCTTTGGTGATCGAGGCTGCTGATTCTGCCGGATAGATTGCCAGTAAACGGGATGCAGGCTGTAGCGGTAGGCTTATCTGACGCTTGTTGTATTACAGCTTTCCCTTTCTTAGCTTTGCTGATAGAGGTTACTGATTCTGCCGGATAGATTGCCGGTAAACGGGATGCAGGCTGTAGCAGTGGGCTTATCTATCGGCTTTTCTTTTTCTTTTTCGGCAAGGTTTTATGCCCACGGTGCACTACCTCTCTCTTTGCGTGCGCCGGCCGCGTCCGACGCAACAATGCTTCACGACACTATTAAGTTTAGTCGCTGATCACGCATTGCATATCTCAAATTGCTTATATTAGTCAAGTCTACAATCGTTGAAATTATTTTGGTGTGGTTCATTAACAGCCTGTATATAATATTCCAATAGAAACGGTTGCTGACCGTGTAACTTGAACAAAACGATGAATTTTGCTGCTCTTGCGATAAGAGCCTCGATGCGAGAACTGTAAAATACGTGGTTCGAGTCCATTGTATTGCTGCAGTTGGTTTCAACCATCCGAAATGAGAGCAAGCTTGAATGAACGTATTATTCAAATCCTTCTTTTCATAAGAACAAAGCAAGACCTTTACGGCAATAGAGTCGTGGGGCCGAGTTCTAACGTTTTCTAATGACAGACGACTCTCTATACAAAGCCACTACTATGAACAAATGCTACCAGAAATTCCAGTTTCAATTATTTAACTGCTTCAACTTCTGGCGGCTATCTTTTAATAACCTATCTGTTGTTTTATACAACCATGGAATACGTCAAACTTGCAACTGCTGCAATTTTGAAGATGTTAGCGTGCTAATATTTCTGTATTTTCATATCATTATCAGAGTTCCTTCTGATCTCAGTATCCATCTATATTACTATCATAAAGACAGAATTTGTGTGTGCACGCGGGTGGTCTGAAAAGTTTCGGACCTCAACATGCAGATGGCAACACTTGTAAATAAAAGCTAGTGAATTTCGTTGTTCATCTGTTGACAGTTACCAGAGTTTCAACCATTTTAGACGTTCAGTTGTTATGTAACAGTCGTTTCAATGAGTTGATGTGAGTGTTTTATTTATGAAAGTACCTTAGCCTATATAGGGCTAGTATGAAGAAATGATTAACTTCAATTAATTAACTAAAATAAGAGTTAAATAATGAAGCCTGGGACTCAAGTACTTACGATAATAAGTCGCCAGAAACGATGTATCTCGGATACGAGAGCCCCTAGTCGTCTACCGGGGAAATATACGAGTCAAATGGTGAATTTAATGTCACGACGGCACATCGGCCGTGGTAGCTCAATGGGTTAGAGCGGCTGGACGGAAACCAGAGATCCCTGGTTCAAATCCCGGCTATGGCATTGAAGTTTTCATGTTGAGTCTATCAAAAACTTAGCCTATATATGGCTATTTGAAGAAATGATTAATTTCCATCAACTAAAACTTTAAATATACAGGGTGTATATAAATGAATATTGGGATTTTAACTCTATAATATTTATTTCATTCAACGTACAGATATGTTGATATGTTGATATGTTGACATACAGATATGTCAAATGAAAAACCAACTCAAACAGTTTTACCAAGAACCTTATAAATGTTCAATGTGACTACCCTTTGTCACACGGCACACATCAAGTCTATAGCCGAGTTCTTCCCAAACGTTGATAAGTGTGTATTCAGTAATTGTAGCAACAGCTGCTTCAATCCGGTTTCTTAATTCAGGGAGGTCAGCAAGTAGCGGAAGCACGTACACACGATCCTTAATGAAGCCCAATGGTGTTAGGTCAGGACAACGTGGAGGCTATGCATAGCAAGCCCTGTCATTGGAGCCCTTGCGGCCTATCCAGCGATCGGGTACAGTGAAGTCCAACCAATCGCGTACTTCGTTATGCCAGCGAAGTGGCACACCTTCTTGCTTGAAAATGAAGTTTTTTTGGCTTCCAAATGAGTGAAGAGCCATCGCTCTAGTGTATCAAGGTAAGAAGTGCCAGTTACAGTAGGTTCACCATAAAAAGAAAGGCCCATAAATTTTTCGCCGGGATACGGCACAAAAAACATTCACTTTAGGGTAATCTCGTTGTATTTATACTATCTCGTGAGGATTTTCTGAGCCCCTGATGCGCACATTATGAGGGTTAATATGCCCACTAAGGTGAAAGGTCGATTCATCACTGAAGATAACACGATCCATAAAATCGTCATCATCATGAAACAACATGTCGTTTGCGAAGTTCGCACGTAATCCGTGGTCTGTCGGCTTTAGAGCCTGTAAATAGTGTAAACGGTAAGGACGTAGTCGTAAGCGTTTTTTTCCAACTTTCCAAACACTCGACACAGGAACTTGTATTTCACGACTGGCCTTCCAGAGTCATTTTTTTGGGCTACGACTGAACGACTGAACGACTCTCTCACTCGCTCAACAGTCTCATCACTTACTCTTGGTCGTCCCGTGCTCTTCCCTTTACAAAGGCAGCCGGTATCTTCAAACTGATACCATTTCTGAATGTAATTATCATTAGGAGGATTACAACCAAACTTAATGCGGAACGCACGTTGTACAGTAACTACAGATTCGGTCTTTGAAAACTACAAAATACAAAACGATTTTTGTTTACTAGTCGCCATCTTTGCTACTACCTCTGTCTACCGGATTGCGGCAGAAACATTGGATGCACATGCGCACTGGTGCCCCCCCCAAAAAAACAACCAAAAACTGTTTGAGTTGCTTTTTCATTTGACATATCATTTATAACTGTAAGATTAATAAAATAAATATTGTATTAAATATATTTAAAATGGGAAAACATTATTCGTTTTTATATGTTTTGGTCTTGCAAAGAGAATGGAAGTTTTGGAGCCATCCTATGGCGATCGGCTCTTTAATGTTTTAAATACAAATGTGGGTCAAAAAGTAATGCCTCCTATATTTCTCTCTCTTTTAGTTGCCAAGAAAATTGAATCCAATTTACATAGCGTGAAAACTACAACATTCACGATTAATTTGTCACTATTCAATATAATCTCCGTCCTTTTCCACAGTTTTAGTCCACCTTTTAACTGGGGCATGTATTCCAGTGTGGTAAAACACACGGTCTTGCTTCCTAAACCATTGACGCACGGACGTTTTCACAGCCTCCTCATCTTCAAAATGAATACCACGACGAGCTTCCTTTAGTGGCCCGAACAGATGAAGTCTGATGCTGCCAGGTCAGTGAGGTAAGACTTGCCATCCCAACTTCTCAATTTCTGCAGTGATGTAACTGCTGGTGTGTGGTCTTGCATTGCCATGCAAAAGAAGAACATCCGCCATATATTTTGTTGGGCGAAGACGTGCTTTCAGCTTTTTGAGAGTTCTGACGTATTGGACAGAATTTATTGTGCATCCCTGATCCAAAACATCAATCAAAGCACACCCTCTACATCCCAAAACACTGTCGCCATAACTTTCCCTGCCAACCGCTGAGTTTTGATTTTCTTTTTCTCCGGTGACGTTGTGTAATGCCATTCCATTGACTGTCTCTTTGATTCAGGTTCAAAAAATGAACCCACGTTTCGTCTCCAGTAACAATTCTTTCGAGAAACTCCTCTTCCTCCAAATTGAAGCGCTGCAAGTGTTCGTAGGCTATTGTTTTCCTTGTTTCTTTGTTTTGGGCGGTTAACATTCTTGGTATCCAACATTAAAAAAATTTTGAGTAACCCAGTTGTTGAATAATCGCCATCACACTGCCTTTACTGAGGGAGGTAATGCAACACAATTCACCTGTTGTTACACGGCGATCACCACGAATGATGTCATCGACTCGTTGAGTGTTGCATGGAGTCACTGCAGTCACCGACCTGCCGCTTCGCTTTTCATCTGCCAATGGTGTTTGCCCTTCAGCTTCGTTACAGCGACGAACTCATCGTCTAATGTACTGACATCCACCGTTGTATCATTATACACATTTTTTAGCCTTACGTGAATGCAAGTGGGCGTTTCACCTTCCGCAGTGAAAAATTTAATCACAGAATGCTGTCTAATACGAATGTCGATGTCAGCCATTTTGCAAGAGGATGCAGTGCTGCCACCTGTTGACTTAGGAAGTTACTACTGCAGGGGATTGGAGAAGAAGGTTTGAGGAATTGCGCCAAATCAAAGTATTCACATAACTTACTTATTTAAGGAAAAAAATAGGAGGCATTACTTTTTTACCCACCCTCGTATCACTTAAAGCTTTCCATGTTCTCATATTTCCTCATCACCTACAGAAAATTTGGTTTCTGGAATTGTATATCTTTAATAACATGAAGTGGAAGGAGGAATTAAGCCTTTGCAGTAATTGTTTTATACAGGAATAGCGAAGTTTAACGGACTTCAGCAAATCAGAGTTGTAATTGTGGTTCCACCTCCAGAGCCTTGTAGGAAATGATTATCAAAATTATAACCGAGTTAAATTTTCTCTCTCAAAGTAATTATTTTCCTCGATATAGAAATTGAAGCAGGTAATATTTCTTGAACATCAGTGATAAAATAAAACTTTCTGTTACATAACACATCTTCGTGACGTTTATTCTGTTTGTACAGTTTGATGGAAGGCAACATACGTCATGTAGCAAAGTAGTCCTGTCCTCAGCTCACTGTGCATCTCTCGACTTTCGAATCAATAAATGCCACAGGATTAAATGGAGCTTTTAAGAGCGAAACTAACACTGTTTCACTATAGCCGAGCCTCAACACCGGAACAAATGTCTATCGCAAAACATTTATTTAACCAAACTGTTCTAAATATGTATTTCAGTAATCGTAAATTATGTTTGCTGTGGGGTATTAAAATGCTTTCCATGTCCGAGGTAAAATACGCGAACGAAAAATAGAGCTGTAAAAACACAAAGAGAACGTTGCATCTTGTTTTTGTAAATTTTTTTCTGTTGAAGTAACGTGTAACAATAATACACGTAGAAATATAAAATGTATAAGTCACGTATACAAACATTCACTTTCAATATTTGTTCAATGATGTACAATGTTTAGTTCTATTATGTGTTTGAAATGGGAAGGTGTTTGTCCTTGAGCGCTACTATGTGAGCAGCCAATCGGAGTCCTGCGGTGTTGTCGTATTGCATTCCCGCTAAGTGGTGTCTGAAGAGCGCCAAACTAATCAATCTGTATGAAATACTATTCGCGCTAAAACGGAAATTCAGATTTAGCCAAAACTGATCCATGTGGAAGGTAGAGAGTAATGTGTCTAACATAACCATGAAAATCCCATATTTTTAGCTCAAATAGCTTTTCTAATATAAATAAACCACTATTACCTATATTATAACAATAAATCGCGACATAAGCACTGCATGAAATTGGCATGTATGCCTGTACGTATATCTGTAATTACTTAGAACTGAAACGTAAATTTTTGTTATTACGTGATAAAAGAATTACTTTGAATAAGCTAAAAGAAAACAGAGAGGAAACAATAAATATCCTGCTGTCCTGACAGAACGTGTCTGATCACATCATTTGTTTCTTTATGAATGGTTCGTAATCTCAGTTCAAAGTGGTTGGTGTGTATGTATGTACATATACTTTTAATTATTCAGAACTGAAATTTAAGCTACTAACATGGCGGATGAAGGAATTACTGTGAATAAATCAAGGTCTAATTTTCGAGAAAGAACAAACACTTCATTTCCTGTTAGCCTGTGGAATGCTGAATGCTTTTGTTTATGAATGAATATTGGATAAAAAGTGTTTGTTTACTCAGGAGAGTTCAGATCAATATTGTTGCGTGTATAGGCGGAGCTAGATTTGGAAATTTCGGTATTCTGTAACATAACAGAAATGTATGTCAAACGTAAATTCCGCTGACTGGCAGTCTGTTGGCATAAGGAAATTATCCACATGTGACCCAGACTGATTCTGCTGATCAGAAGAAATAATAGGTCAATACAGGCTTAAACATTCTCGCAATGATGCAAACGGCATGATGCAAAATTAATAGTGGGAATCGCTGAATTGACTTTTTGTAGAACCCCTATTTAAGCCTGGTAGAGTTAGCCCGCGGTGTGAAACGTCGCAGGGATGTCAGAGGAGATTCTATGTCGGTCCCTGTGAGAGGTAACAGAAGTATTTATCTGACAGTGTTTCTACGAATACCATAACCCCCGCCGGACTCAGCAGATTATACATCTTTGGACAAGCCCAGCTATACAACCAACACATCACCAACGGTAAGATTATATTAAATTATTATGTCACCAAGTATTACCAAAGCACCCCTGGTCTCTTCTAGACTCAGGGGATACTAGGTATAATTACTAGGTTTCTTAAAATAGAGTTAGTCGGTTTAGATTAATATTTTATGTTTTCTTTACCCTACCATCCCAATAGCTACACCCCCAGTTGTAGATTAGGTTTGTAAGTCTTTCAAACCCCCCTTACAACCCTGGTATGCAGCAATGTGGTGGAGGCGCCGGGTTTCGAATCCTGTACCTTGGTATCTCTCGTAATTCCTATCAACACCCCTACCTACACGCAACACAGTTCAGATCAATATAATTAAGTTCTTCTTTACACAACAGTAGAGTAAGAGATAAATAGTGCAATGGCTTCTTGCGGTGAATTTAGTGGCGAGTCAAAAAGGCAGGTATTGCAAAGTCAGGCTTGAAGAATTATTTTTAAGGTGTACACGTTGTATTGATAGTTCATTTAGCATAAAATATGTAACTATTGTTAATCATGAAATAACTTGGAATAAGAATTGTAAGTGAAACTTGCATTTCAAACGGCGACAGTCAGTCGAAGCGTTATTTGTAAAATTATGAAACAGAAGGGATGTTTGTAAAACAAACAAATGATTACTGTGTGGACCAGCAAACAAACTATGAGTATACGGGCGAAGAGCAATTGCTCCGTTTACAAGGAAGAGTACAAGCTCCAGTTTAAGTGGACTTTAAAAAAGTACATAATAGTGAAAGGAGTCACGTAGACATTGTTCGGAATCTTTCGATCAGCGGATATAAACCCTGATGTTGGGAACCTCCAGGGAATTCTTCTGGAAACAGTATGCCGTAGTACACGGCAGTTCATTCGAATGTTGTCATAGTAGGTATGACAACGTCACTGTAAAGCCCGTCCACACGTAAACATCTTCTTCAGCACCTAGTAGATGACTGGAGTCAAGGGTTCATCCTGCTTAATGTACCGTTTGACTAAAGCTCAACAATAAACTGCCATTTTCACCTGACTGCTGTTGGTTTTGTTAACAAAGGCTTAACGCCCCTCCCATTTACCGTCGGCTTCCGCTCTGCCAAGTTGTGGTCTCACGTTCTTCAATTTTTTTTTCGGAAACAGAAACTAAAAATGAGTTGTTGCAAAGAGTACTTCCGTTTAAAAACACGGAAAAAGTGTATCAGCTGGATTAACTTGCAATTGAAATGGGACACGAGGTAATACGCCTCTCACCTTACCACTGCCAATATAATCCATTTGAGTTGGTGTGGGCTCAAATAAAAAGAGGGCTTGCAAACAGAAATGACACTTTTAAACTGACGAGCGTTGAACGACCTGTTCACGAAGAAATTGACAAGGTAACAAAACAAGACTGGGTAAACTGCATGAGGCGTGCATCAACCTTCAAGAAGACGATTTTAAGAAAGAAATAGCACGTGACGAGATTTTGGAATCTGTAATCATAAATTTGCAAGACTCAGACGATGAAGACAATGACAATGATGAAATTTCTCTTGAAGGAAGTGACATTGACATCGATATGGATGAGTCACTGGCAGTTCCATTGGATTAGAAAAACAGATAATTCATAAACTATAATTATAGTTATAGTAGTTTAAAATATACATAATTTTCGAAAATGCTTTTTCCAATTTTTATTTTGGCAACTGCATTATTGTAAAAGTTTGTACAATATAATTTGCTCACGCTTACGTCTGCGCCAAAGAGACCTGCATGTTTTATGAGTGTGCGAGAGAGAGGGAAATATTTTCGCTAGGTCACTGTTGACTGGAGGCAAGGCGGGTAACAAGATCGAAGAGACGGCAGTTCAGTGTGGAGATGGAGGCTTACCAAGATGGTGGGCAGGAACAGACGGATTTTGCAAGAGTTCGCCTTTGTTCTAGCCGGTCTCGTACTGGGCCCAATGGGACTCGTTGAAGATCAGAGAGGGCGTGCTATTCCGGGTATGGTAATCACCCGGTGGGAAGACGCAGAGAGAACAGTTGGTACTTCCCCGGAGTAAGGTCCCGGAAGTCTTGGAGGAAGTGCACGCCAGTACTTCAGGACACCTGGGATCGAACCGAACGATTGACAAACTATGGCAGCGCTACTACTGGCTGAGGTTCCGAGCAGACGCTGAGAGATGGTGCCGTCAGTGTCACGTGTGCGCGGCGAGTCGCGGCCCCCAGACTAGGAGCCGGGGTCACATGCAGCAGTACAATGTCGGAGCACCATTCGAACGGATCGCCGTTGACATTGCTGGACCGTTCCCAATATCCGACCGAGGCAACAAGTACCTGATGGTGGTCGTGGACTACTTCACTAAATGGCCGGAGGTGTATTCCATCTCGAACCAAGAGGCAAGCACTATCACAGACTGCCTCGTGGAGCAAGTATTCTGCCAATTTGGGGTACCGTTAGAGCTGCACAGTGACCAAGGCACCAATTGTGCGTCCAACCTCATGAAGGAGGCACTAGAGAGACTTGGGGTTAACAAGACCTGCACAACACTTCTACATCCCCAGTCGGATGGCATGGTCGAAAGGTACATCAAGACCTTAGAGGAACACTTGAGGAAGGTCGTGGCCAGCCATCAGCGAGACTGGGACGTCAAGGTGCCACAGTTCTTGCTGGCCTACCGCTCGTCAACACACGACACCACGGGGATGACGCCAGCCAGCTTAATGTTCGGCCGAGAGTTACACTCCTTTGTGATCTGACTTTTGGAAGCCCTTCGCAAGCGAGACAGCCAGCGACCGAGTATGTGGAAAACCTGGTGGACCATCTCCATGACATGCATCAGATGGCTCGTCAAAACATCCAGAAGGCGAGCGACCGCATGAAAACCCGATACGACAGGCAAGCCAACAGCCAAGTGTTCCAGCAGGGTGGCCTAGTCTGGTTGTACCGCCCTACCCGGACCAAGGGACGATGTCCGAAACTCCAGCAACCATGGCAAGGAACTTACCGGGGGGTGAAGAGGATAAACGACGTGGTCTACCGCATCCAGAAGGTGCCCCGAGGAAAGATGTTGGTGGTACACCTGGATCGCCTGGCCCGCTACGATGGTGCTGTTCGGGACGACCAGCCTTGATGGGGGAGCAGTGTCACCAGGTCATTGTTGATTGGAAGCAGCGCGGGTAACAAGATCGAAGAGACGGCAGTGCAGTGTGGAGATGGAGGCTTGCCAAGATGGTGGGCGGGAACAGACGGATTTGGCAAGAGTTCGCCTTTGTTCTAGCCGGTCTCGATAGTTCGAGAAATTTCTGGTTTGTTAGAAATCGATAAAAAGGCAGCCTGCCTGAAAAGAGACAGTCAGTCGGTAATTGAACGCGTGCGGGTAAGCAGCTGTGTTGGTTGACCTGTATGTTACATTGTTATGTGAAAAGTGTATTGCTACGGAAATAAGGTGCATTTTTTGTGTTTGTAACCTGGATTTTTTATTTCACGAACCCACAAAGTCACAATATAAAGGCAATGGGGTAACATGCTGGCAACGCTGAGTGTGATGCGGCATCTCATTAGCTGGACTCCAGAACTCTTCCCTTTTGAAATACACAAAGAGATTATTTTCTGCTGCTTTAGAGACGATATTGTAATGCACCTGGTTAGCCCTACGTTGTGTTTATGGAGACTGATACCGAGGAGGTTGTAGAGATAAATGCAAATAATCGACTCAGTCATGTTAGGAAGGACCTTATTCCAAAATCTTAATTTTTCAGAAATAAATTAAATTTCTATGTTGGTTGTGTAATAATTTGAACAATTTATAAAATCACCAAAAGTAAGCTGAAAGTAAAATAAATCATAAATCAGAGGAAGACACTTTCGAGAGTTATGGCGCATTTTAGCCGGGAGCGAGGCATGCACTGCGTGTGACGTCAGGCAAGAGCCGTGTAGTACCAAGTTGCCTATATAAATGTCAGGTTTAGCACATTCGATAAAAACAATGTACGAGGCGTGTCTGAAAAATAAGGTCTTCAATTTTATTTCATATACGAAACATATACGGCCTATATACGGCTAGTGTGGAGAAATGCTTAATTTCCAAAATTCATTTCAATTAACTAAAATAATAAAAGTTAAATGATGAAGCCTGGGACTTAAGTACTTACAATAGTAAGTCGCCACAAACGGTGTATCTCGGATGCGAGAGCCCCTAGTGGTCTACCGGGGAAATATATGAGTCAACTGGAGAATTTAATGTCAAGACGGTGCGTTGGCCATGGTAGCTCAAAAGCTAAGAGCGACTGGACGGAAACCAGGAGATCCGTGGTTCAAATCCCGGCCATGGCATTGAATTTTTCATGTTGACTCTATATACGGCTAGTGTGGAGAAATGATTAATTTCCATCAATTAACTAAAATAAATGTTACATTGATGGAAAGGCGGAACTTACAGCTATTTTACAACGTAATCACCATTGCGATCGATGCACTTTTGTATGCGCTGTGGCAGTTTTTGTATACCTTTGTCATAGCACTCTCCCGCCAAGTTGCGCAGGTAGCGCTCAACCTCGTTTTTGAAATCATCGTCGTTCTGCAAATGTGTTCCAACCAGGTGTGACTTCAACTCAGGAAACAGATGATAATCACTAGATGCTAAGTCTGCACTGTAGGAGGGATGGATGAGGATGTCCCATCCGAACTGGGTCAGGCAATCAACACACAGCACAGCGGTGTCGTTGAAGGTGAACCTCCTCCTCAGAGGAGGGGCCTTCGACGTTTTTTCATTTCGGGACATTGTCCTTTACTGGCATGGTGGTGGTTTTTAATGATATGACGGTGGATGGATGGTAGTGGAGATGTCTTAATGGTTGTTTGGTTTGTTGGTAGGGGTTGAAATGTAATGAATATCTGGGGGGGATTGTATGGGTCTATAGTGGTGCTAGCACTAGTCTGGGTCGCTTGTAGGTTTCACCGGGGTCTAGGTCATACTCTCCCAGACCGCGGATTAGACTGTTGAAGCTAGAAGCGAGCTTGTTATAAAAATTATGAGATAAAGTAAGGAGGTAGTCTGTGATATTTGGGAAGGAGAGGTCTGCATGGATATTATCGCTAGAAATATACCAATCGGAAGTTCTTGCTATCCGAAGGTAGCGGTTCAGAAGGACTTGTAGTTTGTGGAGATGGGATTTTGCTGCAACTTCCCAGACAGTGCAAGCATAGGTTAGTGGGCGGAGTATTTGCTTGTATATCAGCAATTTGTTGTACAGGCTCATTGTCGATTTCCTATTAAACATAGGATATAGCATGGCCATCCTTCTGGACACTTTGTTAGTCACAGTGGTGATGTGTTGTTTCCACGTGAGACGCCAATCCAGGGTTACTCCTAGGTATGTAGCCTCCATGGACCATTGTACTTCCTCTCCAGCCAGGCGGAGATTGGGTGCATCTTGTGGAGTACGGCGGGTGAATTTGACTGCCTGAGATTTAGTTGCATTTATCTTCAAGCGCCACGTGATGAACCAGGCAGATAGCATATCAGCGTAACGCTGCGCCTTTGTTACTGCATTAACGTGTTGTTTAGATGACACCGTTAATGCGGTGTCATCAGCGAATAGATAGAGGTTACTGCCTATTAGGGTAGGGAGGGTGTTTATATAGGTGAGGAATAGCAGGGGACCAAGGACACTGCCTTGTGGTACCCCGGCTTGAATACCAATGGATTGAGAATGGATGTCGTCCCTGGCAACGACAAAGGAACGGTTTATAAGGTAGGTGTTGATGAGTTGTATAAGGTATGCCGGGATATTGTAGTGGATGAGACGATGGATGAGGCCGTCATGCCATACCGAGTCGAATGCTCGAGAGATGTCCAGGAATAGTGCTGTAACGTAATGTCGGTTATTAAACCCGCGTATTACATCGTCCGTTGTATTTTGGGGACCCACCTCGCACACAGCTTGCGATAATGCAAATGTTCAGTCAAACTTTTGTCAATCGTAGTCTTACTGACTTCAGGGATAAGTTCGCACAGCTCGTCAACTGTCACACGCCGATCTTTAAGCATTTCTTGCTCCACTTTTGCAATTGTTTCGGCTGAAACCGAAGGCCGACCAGAACACTGTTCGTCATGGACGTCTCTACGTCCGTCTTTGAACTCTCTGAACCACTTTCGCACGCTTTTAACGTCCACATACTGTGGCCCATAGACTTGGCATAACTGACGATGAATTTGAGTGGGGGTCACTGCACGCAACTCGCACTTCGCGGTGGAAGTGAGAGGAAGCTCCATCGTAAACGGCTACCCAACCAAGACTAATGGTGACTAATGGGTTCGTTATGGTGGGGATTTGAAGGGGTGAAACCAAGCTACACGCCAGTGTTGCCGGATCTCGCGTAATAGCGTTCCTCACGTCTCCAGCGCCTTGGAGACATTTTTACGGACACTCCTCGTAACCACAAATGAATCACTGGATATAACACAAATATAAATATAAATGAGTTTATAGTTGTGTTATATCCAGTGATTCATTTGTGGTTATTACATTTAATAAATATCCTGATGATGGGAGAGATGCACACTCCCGAAACCTCGATTTCTAATCGTCTTTTCACCTGACTTGCTTCCCGAGAAGAAATTGAGCATTAATTAAACGCCTTTGTGAGAAAACACATATCTGTGACATTTGTTGATTTTAAGATGTTAGGGACAAACGCGTAGCATTACGATATTTGCACTTCTATTGTTTATCTTCAGTTTTGTCATTTAAGGTTATTATAGCACTAGTCGTTACCTAAAAATAGCAGAAAAAAGCAATACAAATTAACAAAGAATAACAAACTACTTTAACGTACGCCATTAATAAATAAATGAAAGTGTTTTACTAGACCTAAGGAATCAAACATAGTAATGACTTGAACCCTTTTTAATTGCTCTTAGAAAATGCTCCTTGTCATGAATTTTAAGATGGCTAACCTGTATTATGTTAGCTGAATTGGAAGCAGATAAAAATATTTGGTTAAAAACAAATGAATGCCAATTCACAAAATCGACTCTCCACTTTATGCCCGACATGCACGGTCGTTTTCATTAGCATTGTTAATCAAAGGCTCTTATGCTACTGTGCTTTCAACTGTTGACTTATTGTAAACCTGTCTTTAAACATCTGAGAGTAGAAGGAAATTTTACACAAATGGAAGTAATGAAGCAAATAGATAGTAACAAATAAATTGAACTTAATATCTATCCTCTTGTTTGTGATTCCTGTTCATTACATTGATCTATCGCTCAGTTCTAAGTCAGAGATAGCTGGTTGTTCAAACTATTCAAACCAACTTCAAACGAGTACAACCTCTTTTCCTACTTCCTGTGGGAGATCAATCAATTATCCATCTGGGTCAACTCTTCGTCTCTATTCTTTGTACACGTCCGTGCCACATTCGTTCTGCAGCCCATTTATCACTATATCATCTCTTTCCATCTCTCTTATAATAACAACATTCTTTATATACTGTAGTTGAGATATTCTCATACTTCTATGTGACCCCATCATTCACACTTTTTGTTCTATCATCCAGAGTCCAGCACTCTGACCCATACACGAGAACAATCTGCATCACAGTTTCCAAGATGAGTTTTTGTCGTTATTTTTCCCATTTTTATATTCCAGAGGAAGCGGTTCATATACCTCCCTGTTTTCCTAGCCTGGTCGATTCCACGGTCAGGTTTCTTTTCATAGGTTCAGTAACTGTCTATGATTTTCACCTAAACATTTAAACTGATTAGCGTTTTCAACGAGTTGAGTCATTTCCGATTAAACCCAATTCTTTCCCTCAAACAACCATGTATTTAGAAAGGTAGGACAAACTGAAAAATTCACTGCAATATCCATAATTTGAACTTCTGATATTTCTGCCAGGTGTCAACTTCACTATAAAGTTTTTTGGAGCTCATATCGCTTAAAATTTAAACTGTAATAGTGATACAGGAGCTGTGGCCCAAGCTTCGGGAAACAAACACTGGGAATGCTTTCGTCAGATAATCACCAGAATATTCTGGATGTTTCTAAACTTGTGGTCTGTAGAACATTCTGGAACCTTAACCAGCGGCTATATAAGGGAGCGTTCTCATGAATGAGTTAGTGAGGGCGTTTTCGGTGTGACGAAATGTTCGATAAGCTGCTGTTCTTCAAGCGAGTTTGTGACTACCATTATAACGAGGGGTATTGCTGCAGGAGAGTTTATAGGTCTTGTGTTCGACTTCCCAGTAGGTGAACCGGAGGAAGAGGCAAAGTTGTTTGTGTTTAGCTACGTCACAAAGAAAGTAATAATTTCAAAAACCTGAATTATATAAAGATTGAACTGACAAACAGTCTTAAAAAGGATTCCCAATAACCTATTTCTTAAAAGTATCTTTTGCCAATTCGATTAAGGGGATGCAGCACCGAAAACCGCAAATCCAGAAATTTTCAAACAATGTTGCTGAACATTTTACAACTTAGTTCTGATGCATAGTGGACACAGGATTCAAAATTTGGTTCATATATTTTCAATAGCTTTTGTGTAATTAATATATGAAATTCAAAATTTGGGCAAAATTGAAACCGCTCCACGTGATGAAAATTTTCAAAATTTTAATTTTTCTATTTCTAAGAATATTCAGATAGTTATGAAGAAATATCTATCATATGAATTTGTTTTACTGCCTTTAGTTACAGAGGGAAAAAATAGGCATGGAGCAAACAAAAAAGCCACACAATTATTAAACCTTTGATTTTAGAAATCAATAACTTTAAGAATATAATGCATATTAAAATTCATAGGATATAAACGTTTGTTTGCTTTCTAAGAACATGTGTTGAAAATTTTATAGGGTCTGAATCAAAACTGCATCGTGTGGAACATTTTGAATTGCAAAAAATGTTGGAAAAACTATAACTGAGTAAATCCGAATTTAAAATCCAAAATATTTTCCTTCTCAGCTATATGCCTTCAAGTAGACTAAAACACTCCAGATAGATAAGTTGGACCCTCCTGCCTCTTCCTTCTCTCTTCTGCTGCAGTGTTTTTCAACTTCAGTTTCCTTCAGGATGTTTTAGAAGTTACCTTCGCAGAAATTGCTGAATGAAGTAAGCGTAATTGGCCCTTCCCTTGGCTAATTTTTAGAGACGCTGGTGAAATCTGTGTCCATTATTTCTGACTACAGCTTGAGTGAGGCAGAACAACCAAAATTGAATTCACTGATGGCTGATGTCACAGCAACCTGAAGTCTCTTCTTTGACACAAATATTTCTTTTGGGCAATTATGCCAAATCAAGTTATGTAAACTTTAATTTGCATTTTGTCTTACCCAATGTACATCACCTTAGGATTTCATCTGATGCCAGCCTTTGGTACACAGGAATTAGTTTTCTTACCACATCAGGCCTCAAGTATGTTCCCATTTTTGTGTTATGTTTAGGTGTTACTTCCCATGTATCGTTTTGCCTATTCATGATCCTAACTACATACACAGTCAGTTGTTTCAAAGAATGTTTTACCTATAACCTATGTAACAGTTATATGCACGTTTTGATGTATAAAATACCTTTATAAATGTTAAATGACACACTAAAACTCATCAATTATATATAAACAGTATGTAGTTTCACGAGAAACACAAGTTAGAAACTCACACAAAAGCAACAATATAAACATTATTATTTGCTTTCAATGTTTGCAGCCAGTGTTTTGTTTCCATGGTGCCACATATTGTATGAAAT
The DNA here is from genome assembly GCA_030765055.1 of Mantis religiosa. Taxonomy (NCBI): domain Eukaryota; kingdom Metazoa; phylum Arthropoda; class Insecta; order Mantodea; family Mantidae; genus Mantis; species Mantis religiosa. Next base: position 138,057,969 of record CM060958.1, on the reverse strand, counting down.
AACCATCATACCAGCATACAAAATTCCACCAGAAACTTTGTCCGCTAATTTCAAATGTATTAATTTAGTACATTTATGTCCGATTTCACCAACAAATGTTAAGACTTAACACGAGTTTAGCAATAGTTAAAACAAAAATTGCATTTCATCAACAAGTGTTAGCGTAACAGAAGTGTTAAATCTCATGTTAAACTAACAAACCGAATTTATAATGTTAAGTCCTTAACAATTGTATATAGTCAAGATGGCGAGCATGAACTCAGCTGTTGATGTCGATTTGCTATATTTAAGACCGTCTAAATGGCATTCACAATGGAATACGACCTATGAGGAGAAATGATTTTGAGGAACTATCCGAAGAAAATTGTTTTACGGAGGTAAAGACTGTCGAAGCATGTTGCTATGAAGGTTACTGCGGAAGTACAAGAGAGGTTAGAACATGCATCGAAAGCAATATGGCGATCTCGACCTTACTTCAAGTATTAATAACTTTGCGATTTTATAATTCACTGAATTATGTGGATAATACATTGTCCACCTGCCGTCTTGAAACGTTTGTCACTTGTTCTTCGCACCTCGTTTTAAATTTACGTAATACTGACAAGTTGTTTGGTGCTTGTAGTAGTGACACATGCATTTGAATTAAATTCGTTTCCAATATTTTCGCCGCGACATCTTTCTCTTTTACATTCACTGCATCCGTCCTCTTATTTTCCACGATATCCTTACACTTCGTCACCATTTCAATTAACAATTCTTTCTCCGTCGATGAGAAATTTGTCTCACGGCTTTATTTATGATTTTGTTCATCCGCCATTTGTGCAGAAGAAAATGAAAACAAAAGCGCATCGGAGTACGTCCAGAAAAACTTCCAAGGCCTTCTATAGCTGTGATATTTACAAGTTTCTTGGCGTTAACACAGGTTTCTTAACATTTTAAGAAAACAGGTTGGTGAAATGCAAGAAATTTAACATTAGTTTTAGTGCTATGACAAATGTTACGTTACATTTGTTAACGTCGATTTTAACATCTGTTGGTGAAATCGGGCATTAATCGAACTCAAATGACAGAATTCTGTGAGTCCAAGGGCCGGGATGTACGTGCACACGGGCATTGAAATTGTCATGTGAGGGTATTTAAATACCTGAAACTCATAGATTTAGTTGGATTATGATACTACAAGGTTCAAAGTATTTTATTAGCTCAAAAAATTCCCATATTTCTAGCCAGTTTCTGTGCTGCATTCCATTAAGAAGGCCTTAACAAAAGCACACGTGATGCCCCATTTTGTTTACAAAAATAACTGATATTTTGATTCCGACTTTAACGTGTTTAGAATACCTACGTATGCTTTGCATGCAATCTGCAAAGGTTTTAACATGTTACATCATTATTGCTGTATTCCTTCCAGCTTAGAGAACGAAGCTTGTTGGCATTTTTTATCACTTCTCAGCCAACTTCTTCATTCTTGCTATACCTGTTCATTGTGCAACCTTCTATCCACCATCATTCACTAAATCATTAGGGCGTCTTTAGAATTCCCTTTCGAAAGACAATAGGGACGTCTGAAATTTATAGGGCTATAGAAATTACCTAGGATCAACATGATCTGTCTTTTATTTAAAGGGGCCAGTGCTACATAAAGTTACTCTTTATTGTATGTAATGGACGCCAAGGATTCAAGTATTAAGCCTCTTAAGGATATGTATGACTGAAATTTTCAAATTCTGAACTAATAATGCTAGCTTTTTCAAATTTACACCATAGGTGTAGTATAATGTAAACATGTAATAACCTAAATTTAAACCATTTTTCTCCAGCAGTTTAGAAATTATGATAAATTTTGTATGTTTTTTGTTACGTCACTAATAAAGTCCCTTGCGACAAAATATTTTGAATTTTGGTCTAATATTTTAACCCTATGTTCATAATACACATACTTTTTGAAATTTCTCTGGGTTTTTCTGTGTCTCCTTCAGTTTAGGTCACAAAAATTTTTTAATTTACAAATATTCATTTTTTGTCTAAAAACTGTAAGTATTGTGTTTGAAAATTAAAAATATATGCTTATATACATTTCACAATAAAACCTAGAGCAATTTGCATTCCTCATGATATTTTGAACCTGTGTAGGAAATTTCATGAATGTAGTACAAAAACTGCATCGCAAGGAGCATTTTACAGGAAGAAAAATGCTGAAAATATGAACATTGAGAAAACAGCGATTAAAGATTTGATTGTATAACTCACATTAAAATCCACCAGGCTGATCGGTTGGACCCTCAGATTTCTTTTTCCTCTCCTCTGTTGCTGCTTTTTCCACCTTTTTCTTCTTTAGATGTTGCTTTTCTTCTGCACAACTTCGCTTCTTGCTTTGCAGGATACGAGTCTGATCTCGCTGCACTGAAGTTTTCCTTGCTGAGTCTACTACACTTTCACCTCTGATATTTTGCTGCAGCTCCAATGACTTAAGACTAACCATGTTAAACTCACTGATGCTTTTAATAACAGCAAGATCCAATTTTTGTTTTGATATGAAAACTTCCTTTGGGCACTTATTCCATATGACATGATACAAAGATTCATTGGCATTCTGTGTTTTTCCTGTTTTGCACCTCTCTAGTAATGTTGTAGAAGCCAGCCTCTGATATATTGGCAACATTTTAGGAACTATTTTGTCTGAAAGCCTTATTTTTCTTTTCTTGAATTGAAAATTTAAGAATGGAAAACAGAGAAAGAATGTGGATGTAGGCAAAAGAGGGCGTGACTCTGACAGAGTTTAAAGGCCACCGACATTTAAATAAGCATTTAAAAATGGCGTCCGGAGGCAAATTGTGCATTTTTCACATTCGGGAATGTCTAAATTATTTTATAGAATTAAAATAAAAAAAGTCCCCTTTTTCACGATTTTCATGAAATTTCAGTCATACATATCCTTAAGCAATTGTTTTACCTATGTGCCTATTCCCTTAAATTTAATGTACTTATGATTTTTCTTCTTTTGGTTTTAATATTTATTTTTCTTTGTTATATCTTTCTAAGTTTACTATTATGTTATAGTGCCTATAACAATAAACAAGAAATGGAAGTGACATCTCGCACGTCGATGATGAGCAGCTTTGGTGTGCTTATCATTCCTAGGAGGAAGGGATGTGGTGAAGGAGAAGGTTTAGGATTTCACTAGAGCAAGGTATTTGGTACGTAGGCCATTGTGCGTATACTCCCAAGTGAGTCACCCCTGGAAGAAAGGATGAGGTGAGAGAAGACAGCGGGAGACCGACCCAAGTAGCCACAACAGTGCAGAGGAGGAGATCCCTACATTTTTTGTAATTTACGTCTTCCAGCGTTGTCATATCGGACGATGAATGGAATGGATGAAATGATGCTCAAATGAGTCCGGGGTCCGTGGAGCTTAGAGTTACCCGACATTCGTCTTACAGGATAAGGGGAAACCCCGATAACTCACCCTGACCGAGATTCAAACTCGGGACCTCTTGAACGTGAGGCAGACATGCTACCACCACGCTACCAAGGCGGGCAGGCTCCCTACAGTTTACTTAGCGTTCAGAGTGAGAGTGGAAGGAAAGCTTTCCAGTATCAGACCCATAGCTGCGGGAGTCCCGGAGGGTAGTGTTCTATCACCGTTGCTCTTCGCGGCCTACATGTCTGACTTCCCCACAGAACCACAGACAGTTACGTGCCAGTATGCGGACGATCTCATAATGGCACGTAATAAAAACGTCAACTTCTGCTTCCCGCATCTGCAACGACAGCTCCGAGCGATCGGCCGCTGGAGTGAGAAGTGGAGGATGACAATTAGTCAAGGGAAGAGCTCTGCTCTTCTACTGGCTAAGGTCCGACGCTGGCGACCGACGGGAACACTGAGGCTGTGGCAGAGGCAAATCCCTTGGGTTACCTCGGCCAAATACCTGGGTGTCTTCTTGATCGCGGGCTAAACTTCACTCCCCATGTCAGGGCCAAGGTGGGACTAGGCTATATCGCACTCAGGCAGTTGTACCCCATCTACAAATCCAAGATGCCTGCTCACCTCAAACTACGCCTGTACCAGGCGATTATTCCACCCACGATTCTGTATGGGTGCGAGGTCTGGGGATTTGCGGCTCCGACCACCGTCCGCAGACTGCAGTACGTGCAGAATCGGGCATTAAGGATAATCTACGATACTGGGCGCGGATTCCCTACTCATATCCTACACGAATACTACCAAATCCCTTACATAGTGGACATGGTAAGAGAGAGATCTCGAACCCTCCACCAAAAACTGTCTACCCATTCCAACCAGCTGGTCAACACTTTGGGTCGGTATGACCACAGAGCTCCTCGCAGGAGGAGGAGATACAAACTCCCCAAGGACGCCATGGGCTGCTATCCTGGAGGGTTCTCTCCATCCCACCATAAACCCCAGAACCAGAAATGGGTCTAGATAATTCCTCCACACAGTCTCCTATCCCCTCTGATCGTGCTGTCTGCACTCCGACCTCCTTCAAGCGGGGAGTTCGGGTGAAGTCGGCCTTGGGAATACATACCCTAGGCGGCAGCCTGAGCGGCTTAACCCAATAGATCAGAGAAACCTATGCCCTGACACAAACGACAACTACTACACTGCTCAGATAAAGCCGCACTAAGTGGCTAGGTGCTGGGCGAAACCACTGCGGCCAGGTAAACCTGTACGACTCGATTCTTCTGCTGGTCTGCTGCAGTTTACTTAGATAGATACTTCTCCCTACCGACCAGAACAACGGACACACATTCTCTACTGCGTAACGAGCCCAGCAGCCGAGTCCAAAAGGTCCCTGGCTGCCAGTCCCGAAATGGTCCCAGTAGAGGCGCGGTGACCGTCACCAACCTACCGGGTGAGGTAGTTTTTCTCAAAGGATATCATCCTGCCATGCACTACCGAGACACCCGCCGACACTTCTAGCCTGAGAGACCACAAGATGAGTGATGATGTGAAATGATAATATGGACTAGAAATTCTGGGAATGTAGTTAACCCACCCAGCATTCACCTAGTGATTAGGGAAAATCCCCGAAAAAATATATGGGTCAGCTAGGTTGGCCACGGGAATCGAACCCGGGCCTCTCTAATGCGGGTTACAGATGAAACTGCCTAGCATTCCTGCTCGACTGCAGCCAAGATTTTTACTTTACGTTGCTATAATCCACCTCCGCCTATACGCCTTGTGACCGATCATGTGCCGTGGCTCCCTTCACCCACACCTACACCATCTTGGAGTGTTACTGGACATTCGGCTTACACGAAAGCTCCATATTGACCGCACCATTACCCTGGCATCCACTCGTCTTTCACAACTGTTTCCATTATTTCACAAACATACTTCACTTGCTTTAGAATCTTCACTGCTCCTATACAAATCTCTGGTTTGTCCTCTTATTACTTATACCTGCCAGATCTGGGGAGCTGCCAGTACTTGTCACCTGAGGCGTCTACAGGTCAACCAGAGTCGATTCCTGCGAATCGCCACCAATGCTCCTTGGTTTGTCCGCAAGGTCTGGAGAGCTGCCAGTACTTGTCACCTGAGGCTTCTACAGGTCATCCAGAGTCGATTCCTGCGAATCACCACCAATGCTCCATGGTTTGTCTGCAAGGTCTGGGGAGCTGCCAGTACTTGTCACCTGAGGCTTCTACAGGTCACCCAGAGACGATTCCTGCGAATCGCCACCAATGCTCCTTGGTTTGTCCGCAAGGTCTGGAGAGCTGCCAGTACTTGTCACCTGAGGCTTCTACAGGTCATCCAGAGTCGATTCCTGCGAATCACCACCAATGCTCCATGGTTTGTCTGCAAGGTCTGGGGAGCTGCCAGTACTTGTCACCTGAGGCTTCTACAGGTCATCTAGAGTCGATTCCTGCGAATCGCCACCAATGCTCCATGGTTTGTCCGCAAGGTCTGGGGGGCTGCCAGTACTTGTCACCTGAGGCTTCTAAAGGTCATCCAGAGACGATTCTTGCGAATCGCCACCAATACTCCTTGGTTTGTCCGCAAGGTCTGGGAGCTGCCAGTACTTGTCACCTGAGGCTTCTACAGGTCATCCAGAGTCGATTCCTGCGAATCGCCACCAATGCTCCATGGTTTGTTCGCAAGGTCTGGGGAGCTGCCAGTACTTGTCACCTGAGGCTTCTAAAGGTCATCCAGAGTCGATTCCTGCGAATCGCCACCAATGCTCCATGGTTTGTTCGCAAGGTCTGGGGAGCTGCCAGTACTTGTCACCTGAGGCTTCTACAAGTCATCCAGAGTCGATTCCTGCGAATCGCCACCAATGCTCCTTGGTGTGTCCGCAAGGTCTGGGGAGCTGCCAGTACTTGTCACCTGAGGGTTCTAAAGGTCATCCAGAGTCGATTCCTGCGAATCGCCACCAATGCTCCATGGTTTGTTCGCAAGGTCTGGGAGCTGCCAGTACTTGTCACCTGAGGCTTCTACAAGTCATCCAGAGTCGATTCCTGAGAATCGCCACCAATGCTCCATGGTTTGTTCGCAAGGTCTGGGGAGCTGCCAGTACTTGTCACCTGAGGCTTCTAAAGGTCATCCAGAGTCGATTCCTGCGAATCGCCACCAATGCTCCATGGTTTGTCTGCAAGGTCTGGGGAGCTCTCAGTACTTGTCACCTGAGGCTTCTACAGGTCACCCAGAGTCGATTCCTGCGAATCGCCACCAATGCTCCTTGGTTTGTCCGCAAGGTCTGGAGAGCTGCCAGTACTTGTCACCTGAGGCTTCTACAGGTCATCCAGAGTCGATTCCTGCGAATCACCTTCAATGCTCCATGGTTTGTCTGCAAAGTCTGGGGAGCTGCCAGTACTTGTCACCTGAGGCTTCTACAGGTCATCTAGAGTCGATTCCTGCGATTTGCCACCAATGCTCCTTGGTTTGTCCGCAAGGTCTGGAGAGCTGCCAGTACTTGTCACCTGAGGCTTCTACAGGTCACCCAGAATCGATTCCTGCGAATCACCACCAATGCTCCATGGTTTGTCTGCAAGGTCTGGGGAGCTGCCAGTACTTGTCACCTGAGGCTTCTACAGGTCACCCAGAGTCGATTCCTGCGAATCGCCACCAATGCTCCATGGTTTGTCCGCAAGGTCTGGGGAGCTGCCAGTACTTGTCACCCAGAGTCGATTCCTGCGAATCACCACCAATGCTCCATGGTTTGTCCGCAAGGTCTGGAGAGCTGCCAGTACTTGTCACCTGAGGCTTCTACAGGTCACCCAGAGTCGATTACTGCGAATCGCCACCAATGCTCCATGGTTTGTCCGCAAGGTCTGGGGAGCTGCCAGTACTTGCCACCTGAGGCTTCTACAGGTCACCCAGAGTCGATTCCTGCGAATCGCCACCAATGCTCCATGGTTTGTCCGCAAGGTCTGGAGAGCTGCCAGTACTTGTCACCTGAGGCTTCTACAGGTCACCCAGAGTCGATTCCTGCGAATCGCCACCAATGCTCCATGGTTTGTCCGCAAGGTCTGGAGAGCTGCCAGTACTTGTCACCTGAGGCTTCTACAGGTCATCCAGAGTCGATTCCTGCGAATCACCACCAATGCTCCATGGTTTGTCTGCAAGGTCTGGGGAGCTGCCAGTACTTGTCACCTGAGGCTTCTACAGGTCATCCAGAGTCGATTCCTGCGAATCGCCACCAATGCTCCTTGGTTTGTCCGCAAGGTCTGGGGAGCTGCCAGTACTTGTCACCTGAGGCTTCTACAGGTCACCCAGAGTCGATTCCTGCGAATCGCCACCAATGCTCCATGGTTTGTCCGCAAGGTCTGGGGAGCTGCCAGTACTTGTCACCCAGAGTCGATTCCTGCGAATCACCACCAATGCTCCATGGTTTGTCCGCAAGGTCTGGAGAGCTGCCAGTACTTGTCACCTGAGGCTTCTACAGGTCACCCAGAGTCGATTCCTGCGAATCGCCACCAATGCTCCATGGTTTGTCCGCAAGGTCTGGAGAGCTGCCAGTACTTGTCACCTGAGGCTTCTACAGGTCATCCAGAGTCTATTCCTGCGAATCACCACCAATGCTCCATGGTTTGTCTGCAAGGTCTGGGGAGCTGCCAGTACTTGTCACCTGAGGCGTCTACAGGTCATCCAGAGTCGATTCCTGCGAATCGCCACCAATGCTCCATGGTTTGTCCGCAAGGTCTGGAGAGCTGCCAGTACTTGTCACCTGAGGCTTCTACAGGTCATCCAGAGTCGATTCCTGCGAATCACCACCAATGCTCCATGGTTTGTCTGCAAGGTCTGGGGAGCTGCCAGTACTTGTCACCTGAGGCTTCTACAGGTCACCCAGAGTCGATTCCTGCGAATCGCCTCCAATGCTCCTTGGTTTGTCCGCAAGGTCTGGAGAGCTGCCAGTACTTGTCACCTGAGGCTTCTACAGGTCATCCAGAGTCGATTCCTGCGAATCACCACCAATGCTCCATGGTTTGTCTGCAAGGTCTGGGGAGCTGCCAGTACTTGTCACCCGAGGCTTCTACAGGTCATCTAGAGTCGATTCCTGCGAATCGCCACCAATGCTCCTTGGTTTGTCCGCAAGGTCTGGAGAGCTGCCAGTACTTGTCACCTGAGGCTTCTACAGGTCACCCAGAGTCGATTCCTGCGAATCACCACCAATGCTCCATGGTTTGTCTGCAAGGTCTGGGGAGCTGCCAGTACTTGTCACCTGAGGCTTCTACAGGTCACCCAGAGTCGATTCCTGCGAATCGCCACCAATGCTCCATGGTTTGTCCGCAAGGTCTGGGGAGCTGCCAGTACTTGTCACCCAGAGTCGATTCCTGCGAATCACCACCAATGCTCCATGGTTTGTCCGCAAGGTCTGGAGAGCTGCCAGCACTTGTCACCTGAGGCTTCTACAGGTCACCCAGAGTCGATTACTGCGAATCGCCACCAATGCTCCATGGTTTGTCCGCAAGGTCTGGGGAGCTGCCAGTACTTGCCACCTGAGGCTTCTACAGGTCACCCAGAGTCGATTCCTGCGAATCGCCACCAATGCTCCATGGTTTGTCCGCAAGGTCTGGAGAGCTGCCAGTACTTGTCACCTGAGGCTTCTACAGGTCACCCAGAGTCGATTCCTGCGAATCGCCACCAATGCTCCATGGTTTGTTCGCAAGGTCTGGGGAGCTGCCAGTACTTGTCACCTGAGGCTTCTACAAGTCATCCAGAGTCGATTCCTGCGAATCGCCACCAATGCTCCTTGGTGTGTCCGCAAGGTCTGGGGAGCTGCCAGTACTTGTCACCTGAGGGTTCTAAAGGTCATCCAGAGTCGATTCCTGCGAATCGCCACCAATGCTCCATGGTTTGTTCGCAAGGTCTGGGAGCTGCCAGTACTTGTCACCTGAGGCTTCTACAAGTCATCCAGAGTCGATTCCTGAGAATCGCCACCAATGCTCCATGGTTTGTTCGCAAGGTCTGGGGAGCTGCCAGTACTTGTCACCTGAGGCTTCTAAAGGTCATCCAGAGTCGATTCCTGCGAATCGCCACCAATGCTCCATGGTTTGTCTGCAAGGTCTGGGGAGCTCTCAGTACTTGTCACCTGAGGCTTCTACAGGTCACCCAGAGTCGATTCCTGCGAATCGCCACCAATGCTCCTTGGTTTGTCCGCAAGGTCTGGAGAGCTGCCAGTACTTGTCACCTGAGGCTTCTACAGGTCATCCAGAGTCGATTCCTGCGAATCACCTTCAATGCTCCATGGTTTGTCTGCAAAGTCTGGGGAGCTGCCAGTACTTGTCACCTGAGGCTTCTACAGGTCATCTAGAGTCGATTCCTGCGATTTGCCACCAATGCTCCTTGGTTTGTCCGCAAGGTCTGGAGAGCTGCCAGTACTTGTCACCTGAGGCTTCTACAGGTCACCCAGAATCGATTCCTGCGAATCACCACCAATGCTCCATGGTTTGTCTGCAAGGTCTGGGGAGCTGCCAGTACTTGTCACCTGAGGCTTCTACAGGTCACCCAGAGTCGATTCCTGCGAATCGCCACCAATGCTCCATGGTTTGTCCGCAAGGTCTGGGGAGCTGCCAGTACTTGTCACCCAGAGTCGATTCCTGCGAATCACCACCAATGCTCCATGGTTTGTCCGCAAGGTCTGGAGAGCTGCCAGTACTTGTCACCTGAGGCTTCTACAGGTCACCCAGAGTCGATTACTGCGAATCGCCACCAATGCTCCATGGTTTGTCCGCAAGGTCTGGGGAGCTGCCAGTACTTGCCACCTGAGGCTTCTACAGGTCACCCAGAGTCGATTCCTGCGAATCGCCACCAATGCTCCATGGTTTGTCCGCAAGGTCTGGAGAGCTGCCAGTACTTGTCACCTGAGGCTTCTACAGGTCACCCAGAGTCGATTCCTGCGAATCGCCACCAATGCTCCATGGTTTGTCCGCAAGGTCTGGAGAGCTGCCAGTACTTGTCACCTGAGGCTTCTACAGGTCATCCAGAGTCGATTCCTGCGAATCACCACCAATGCTCCATGGTTTGTCTGCAAGGTCTGGGGAGCTGCCAGTACTTGTCACCTGAGGCTTCTACAGGTCATCCAGAGTCGATTCCTGCGAATCGCCACCAATGCTCCTTGGTTTGTCCGCAAGGTCTGGGGAGCTGCCAGTACTTGTCACCTGAGGCTTCTACAGGTCACCCAGAGTCGATTCCTGCGAATCGCCACCAATGCTCCATGGTTTGTCCGCAAGGTCTGGGGAGCTGCCAGTACTTGTCACCCAGAGTCGATTCCTGCGAATCACCACCAATGCTCCATGGTTTGTCCGCAAGGTCTGGAGAGCTGCCAGTACTTGTCACCTGAGGCTTCTACAGGTCACCCAGAGTCGATTCCTGCGAATCGCCACCAATGCTCCATGGTTTGTCCGCAAGGTCTGGAGAGCTGCCAGTACTTGTCACCTGAGGCTTCTACAGGTCATCCAGAGTCTATTCCTGCGAATCACCACCAATGCTCCATGGTTTGTCTGCAAGGTCTGGGGAGCTGCCAGTACTTGTCACCTGAGGCGTCTACAGGTCATCCAGAGTCGATTCCTGCGAATCGCCACCAATGCTCCATGGTTTGTCCGCAAGGTCTGGAGAGCTGCCAGTACTTGTCACCTGAGGCTTCTACAGGTCATCCAGAGTCGATTCCTGCGAATCACCACCAATGCTCCATGGTTTGTCTGCAAGGTCTGGGGAGCTGCCAGTACTTGTCACCTGAGGCTTCTACAGGTCACCCAGAGTCGATTCCTGCGAATCGCCTCCAATGCTCCTTGGTTTGTCCGCAAGGTCTGGAGAGCTGCCAGTACTTGTCACCTGAGGCTTCTACAGGTCATCCAGAGTCGATTCCTGCGAATCACCACCAATGCTCCATGGTTTGTCTGCAAGGTCTGGGGAGCTGCCAGTACTTGTCACCCGAGGCTTCTACAGGTCATCTAGAGTCGATTCCTGCGAATCGCCACCAATGCTCCTTGGTTTGTCCGCAAGGTCTGGAGAGCTGCCAGTACTTGTCACCTGAGGCTTCTACAGGTCACCCAGAGTCGATTCCTGCGAATCACCACCAATGCTCCATGGTTTGTCTGCAAGGTCTGGGGAGCTGCCAGTACTTGTCACCTGAGGCTTCTACAGGTCACCCAGAGTCGATTCCTGCGAATCGCCACCAATGCTCCATGGTTTGTCCGCAAGGTCTGGGGAGCTGCCAGTACTTGTCACCTGAGGCTTCTACAGGTCACCCAGAGTCGATTCCTGCGAATCGCCACCAATGCTCCATGGTTTGTCCGCAAGGTCTGGAGAGCTGCCAGTACTTGTCACCTGAGGCTTCTACAGGTCATCCAGAGTCGATTCCTGCGAATCACCACCAATGCTGCATGGTTTGTTCGCAAGGTCTGGGGAGCTGCCAGTACTTGTCACCTGAGGCTTCTAAAGGTCATCCAGAGTCGATTCCTGCGAATCGCCACCAATGCTGCATGGTTTGTTCGCAAGGTCTGGGGAGCTGCCAGTACTTGTCACCTGAGGCTTCTACAGGTCACCCAGAGTCGATTCCTGTGAATCACCACCAATGCTCCATGGTTTGTCCGCAAGGTCTGGGGAGCTGCCAGTACTTGTCACCTGAGGCTTCTACAGGTCATCCAGAGTCGATTCCTGCGAATCGCCACCAATGCTCCATGGTTTGTCCGCAAGATCTGGGGAGCTGCCAGTACTTGTCACCTGAGGCTTCTACAGGTCACCCAGAGTCGATTCCTGCGAATCGCCACCAATGCTCCATGGTTTGTCCGCAAGGTCTGGAGAGCTGCCAGTACTTGTCACCTGAGGCTTCTACAGGTCACCCAGAGTCGATTCCTGCGAATCGCTACCAATGCTCCATGGTTTGTCCGCAAGGTCTGGGGAGCTGCCAGTACTTGTCACCTGAGGCTTCTACAGGTCACCCAGAGTCGATTCCTGCGAATCGCTACCAATGCTCCATGGTTTGTCCGCAAGGTCTGGGGAGCTGCCAGTACTTGTGACCTGAGGCTTCTACAGGTCACCCAGAGTCGATTCCTGCGAATCGCCACCAATGCTCCATGGTTTGTCCGCAAGGTCTGGGAGCTGCCAGTACTTGTCACCTGAGGCTTCTACAGGTCATCCAGAGTCGATTCCTGCGAATCGCCACCAATGCTCCATGGTTTGTCCGCAAGGTCTGGGGAGCTGCCAGTACTTGTCACCTGAGGCTTCTACAGGTCACCCAGAGTCGATTCCTGCGAATCGCCACCAATGCTCCATGGTTTGTCCGCAAGGTCTGGGGAGCTGCCAGTACTTGTCACCTGAGGCTTCTACAGGTCATCCAGAGTCGATTCCTGCGAATCGCCACCAATGCTCCATGGTTTGTCCGCAAGGTCTGGGAGCTGCCAGTACTTGTCACCTGAGGCTTCTACAGGTCACCCAGAGTCGATTCCTGCGAATCGCCACCAATGCTCCATGGTTTGTCCGCAAGGTCTGGGGAGCTGCCAGTACTTGTCACCTGAGGCTTCTACAGGTCACCCAGAGTCGATTCCTGTGAATCGCCACCAATGCTCCATGGTTTGTCCGCAAGGTCTGGGGAGCTGCCAGTATACTCCTCCACACGAGAGTAAGTCTCCGAGGCCTGAGACGCAGGGGTGTTGGCGAAGGTTCCCACACCCTCCCTGGACAGGTTTATGACATCCCATGTCAATACAGTTACAGACCATTCAAAAACATTCTGACGGCTTCTATTTTTGTGAATGAATCTTCTCTGTTTTAATGTACAGAGTGAATAGGGCGCATGTTTTCTTAACGGTCTCCTCCTTGTATAGCAAGCGTTCTCTGCCACACACATACGCTGTCCTTAGCGCTGCGCCATGGCTCAGTGGCTAGACCGCTTGGCTCTCACCAAGGCGGCCCGGGTTCGATCCCAGGCGACCGCAAAGTGAGATTTGTGGTGGACAACACGGCGCTGAGGCGGGTTTTCTCCGGGATCTCCGGTTTCCCCCGCCATCTCATTCCACCTGTGCTCCATGTTCATCTCATTTATCATCAGTGTCACCTCGTGCGGTGCCGTATGTAGTAAAAGCGGGCGTTAAACACTACACATTTCGCTGTCCTTGTCCCACAGCACATTCCGTACAAGGATTTTCTTTGCGTTGCTATATTATACTTGTCACCTGAGGCTTCTACAGGTCATCCTGAGTCGATTCTTGCGAATCACCACCAATGCTCCTTGGTTTGTCCGCAACCAACAGCTGCATCACGAGCTGGGACTTCTTCCTCTCCACCATTTCATCCGACAGATCGCTCGACGCTTCTTCTACAATCTACGCCACGTCCCAGGAGCTGTGACGTATAACATCGTCGTCCGAAGTCGCCGGCCAACGCGACTGAAGCGACGACTACCACAGGACCTGCTTTACAGTGATGACACTTCCACTTCTGAATGATGTACTGTTTCAATTTATTTTTCCTATTCTTCTGTTCTACTGTGTAAATTCTCACTATGGAAGTATGTATACCATTTTGTTTCTTCAGTGTCACATTTGTATTAGTTCAGAGGAGGCACATTGTCCTACCTCTACAATGTAAATACTATATAATTATTTTGTATCTGTTCTCTCAGATCTGTAAAGCATTAATTATTGCTGACCGGTCTAATAAATATATTAAAAAAGGCATCCTGCTCGGTCGAAACGGAGGAGTGCAAGACTACAAACAGGCTAGCTATGGTCTCTAAGTATTCCAAGGGTATTTGTTCCTGTCATCAGAAAAATGTTCAATCTGGCCGGGCCAAGAGAACTTTCCATCAAGTAAGCATCTACGTCATCGACCAACACCGGCCAATGCTACATATTCCCAAAAATCAATGAAACTTAAAGGGTGAAGTAAAGGATAGAAAATGATTTGGTACAGGAGAAATGATCCCATTATCCTTCTTGTCAAACAGAAGAAAGCACGAAAATCACATGGTTAAAGTGGCCTCAGTAATCAAAACCAGATCACCCGAAAGCTAACCTCGGATGTTACAGCAGAGTTATCTCACTGGTCTTAATTCTTGACAGCATAATAAATAAAATATGAAAAGATTGTTCAACTAACATACGAGGGCTGTTCAATAAAGAATGATCATAATTTTTCGCACTAAAATTCAATCTTATTCTAATCTGTTAGCTTAATGTGAAACAAACACGCCGTAGTAGTTTCATTGTTGGTACACCTGGTTCCCGTCTGTGAGAACCAGGCAAGTTCAGACATGTTCAGTATCGCCTACTGCTACAATGGAGGTAACACGTGAGGAACAATATGCGGCTTTGAAATTCTGCTTTCGTCTCAACAAATCTTCAGCTGAGGCCTATACAATGTTATAGGAGGCCTATGGAGAGTCTGTTCTGCCCTACAGCACAGTTCGAAAGTGGTTCAAAATTTTTAAAGAGGGGAGACAATCAATTTCAAAGGAAGGTGGACCCGGTGCTGCAGTTACTGCTCTTACGGAAGAAAACATCAACACTGCTGCTGCCATTGTGAGAGAGGATCGACGAATTACCTTAGGATTACTTTCTGAAATACTGAACATTTCATTGGGTGCCACACACACGTTGGTGACAGAAACATTACACATAAACCGTGTTTGCACGCGATTGGTTCCAAGACTGTTGATTCCCGAACAAAAGGACATTCGCATGCAGGTCTGAATGAAGTTAAAGTTGATGTTAGAGGAAGATCCGGAGTTTATTTCAAACGTAATCACTGCTGATGAAACTTGGCTACATCATTTTGATCCTGACAGCAATCAGCAAAGCTCAGTGTGGAAATCTCCTTCATCACCAATCCCCAAAAATGCAAAAGTGGTTGCTTCTGCTGGGAAAGTAATGGTCATCTCACTCTTTGATATTCATGGAATGGTTTATCAGCATGTTGTACCTGCACACACATCAGTAACTGGACAATACTACAGGGATGTCCTGAAAACATTGCAAGTCCATATCAGGTGCAAAAGACCACATTTCCATGAAGCAGGCTGGATGCTGCACCACGATAATGCACGGCCGCATATTGCCAATGTTGTTGCTGAATATCTTGCAAAAATCAACGTGAACTGCATCACTATAGTCCGGATTTAGCCCCATGTGACTTGTTTCTATTCCCTAACTTGAAGAAACGCCTTCGTGGGAGGCATTATCCATCATCAGAAGCAGTGGTGAAGGCTGCGGAGGCGATTTTGAAGGATCTCTCAAAAATGGTTTCCAGCATGTCTTTGAAGACTGGCAGAAACGCTGGGACAAGTACATCGCATTCAGGGATGGAACATCAAAATTATGATGATGAGTAAAGGTACGTTGTCAAAAAGTAATTGTGATAATTCTTTATTGAACAGTCCTCGTACATTTTTTTAGGTCCCAATGCCAAAGAATACCACAGTTGCTTCTCCATTATGGAAAACGTAGATGCAGTTGCACCCTTAGCGCACATCAATTTCCATAGCTACAAAGAGGTGTGGTTCCATATGGGGTTGAAGTAAGTGTCTGAGGGTACTTGTGGTAAAGCGTGATGTGAACAGCGTATGTATGTTCTATATGAATATTCTGATGAGCTTGTGTTCAGCATGTTCCTTGCTTAGAGCATCTTCAGTGAAGAGTGGAAACTGATGAAATATAAAACCAAAAAGAGTACTAAAACGTCATCCATGGAAACAAAGTTTAAGAAAGTCGGGTAGTGCTCTGTGGTTAATGGTTTTAAACAGCAGTTTATTGATTGCTTAGTGAACCATATAATGCCCATGAAAAATGGAAAAATTAGGAGTTATTTCATAAAACAGTTTTACATATATATCTGAACAAACATATCTTGTGAACCTAATGGAATTTATTAGCGTCTGAGTATAGATTGATTTTAACTTTTATCTCTCCTTTATTTCGTTCCCGAAATCCGTTTTTAAACTTTTCTTCTGAACATTGCTGTAATATGAAATTATTGACTGGTAAGATTGCATAATGCTTTTAAAAGATATAGTAGGAAGGTAGACAAATAAGTGTAACATATAGATAATTTCTATATCTTTATATACCTTTATCCTTCATTTTTATTTTTCATTTCCTTTATTTTAGTAGTGCATCTTACACACAGCTAGTGTGAAAGAATAGTTAATTTCCATTAATTGTACCTAATAGTGGCCTGAACTATAAAGCCTGGGCCTTAAAGTACTTTTCTGTTTTTTGTTTGTTACATCTTCCAATGTTGTCATATCGGACGATGGATGAAATTGATGAAATGATGCTCAAATGAGTCCGGGGCTCATGGAGCTTAGAGTTACCTGACATTCGTCCATCAGAATAAGGGAAAACCCCGGAAAAACCTTATCCAGGCAACTCGCCCTAACCGAGATTCGAAATCGCGACCTCTTGAACGTGTGGCTGACATGCTACCACCACGCTACCGAGGCGCGTTTAAGGTACTTGCAGCATAGTAAGTCGCAGTTAAGGTAGTTGTCTCATGTGTTTATGAAAAATTCAATGCCATAGCCGGGATTTGAACCACGGATCTTCTGGTCTCCGTCCAGCCGCTGTAATCATTGAGCTACTATGGCCAACATGCCGACATGACATTAAATTCTCCGACTCCAATTTCATTTATAGTTTAATATGAATTAACTTTGGAGGACGTTAGTTACAAAGTTCATAAAATTGAAGTAAATTAAAGCGTTTTTTTAAATGTAACATTTCTTATTAGTTTGCTTTTATAGGGTTTCAAAACAGCTCTACAGCTTGTAGTGCTGGGCCACGTAGTCCCCATTGGTGAAAGAGATCGTATGTAAATACTGTTGTTGGTTTTCCTCAGTTTCTGCCCCAGTATATGGCTGTTGGAGACATCTGCCGGGCTGAAGCCTTACGAAGTGTCTGAAACTACATTCAGGCGGTGTAGTTTCCTAGTGAAATGATTTCTCTATAAGTTATTTAATTTGTTCATTAGAGGCCAAGTCTGGCATCTAAAGATTAGTGTAGGAGTTATGCAAAATGTGTTCGTTCTTCAATTCTGAGTTTTCCATTTAGTCATTTGTACAAGAGTTTGAATCTATGTACCCATATTGCTACCATTTCTTTTTTAATATTATTAGATGAGTTGACCAAAGTATGTGTATGTATTATTCATGCTCTAGTTCGTTTCCATTAATGGTTTTGAGTCTAATGGTCTACTTGATAGCGTTTTTGTTCTACTGAATTCACCGAGACTTCAATTTTGCTAACTCTGTATCTCAAGAAGCATTAGTAGGAACTCTTTGGAAGAGTTGGCAACCAATACAATACATCGGGGAATCTTAGTGTGATAGCATCTTTCCATTTATTTTTATACGTCGTTGACATTTTATTTTTACTTCCAGAAATCTCCTAAGACGGTAGCGAAGAATATCAGGATATAGAATTTCCATGTTGTACACCGGAGCTCTTAAAAATGGTAATCCGTCATTTTAAGAAACAAAGATCAAAACAGCTTGATAATCAAGTTAAGTAGTTACGTTTCTTTGACACAATTTTCTATACTCACGCCATCTCCTGACCTGACATTTAATTTACTGAAAACAGTCTTTTGTTCAGCAATACGAATTTTGATAGTGTTTTGTCTTTGTTTATAGTTGTGAAATATCCAGTATTTCATTTGTGGTTATAACATTTTATAAATATCCTGATGATGGGAGAGATGCACACTCCCGAAACGTTGATATATAATCATCTTTTCACCTGACTGGCTGCCCGTGAAGAAAGTAAGCAGAGACATTTTATTTCTCGTGATGTGTGCTTCGGTTCCCTGCCACGGAATTCACTCTGGAACGATCCCACACTTGGGGGTTGCGGAATTTAAGTCTCGGGTACTGGACCGCTGCCCACTCAGCATCATGAGGAAATTAAGAAGTTACACTAGGTAGGGTACCCTGGTTTAGAAAGCCAACGTTAGGTTGGGGGAACCGAGGTGCTGACCACATCTCCTTCCCAATGATCATCTACCTCTGTCTTGCATATGAGGGCGTGGGGCTGGCAGTTGGGTTGATAGGTTCTGGCGAGGTGTTACGGCTTGGGTTTTGTTATGTTTTCCCTCGTGTTGTAAAGCCTGAGAGATGAATTAATTGTTCTTTCACACTAGCCCTGTGTAGGCTAAAGTATGGAACTATAGAGTCAGAGTGAACAATTCAATACCATAGCCGGGATTTAAACCACGGATCTTCTGGTTGCCGTCCAGCCGCTCTAGCCCTTGAGCTACAATGACCAACTTATCGATATGACATTAAATTCTCCAACTGACTCGTGATTTTCCCGGTAAACCACTAGGAGTTCTCATAAACACATGAGACAACTACCTTAATGGCGACTCACTATGCTGTAAGTACTTTAAGGCCCGGACTTTATAGTTCACCACTATTAGGTACAATTAATCATTAATTAACAAACTGATCATTAATTGACCTAATAGGGGTTAAATATAAAGTCCGGGCCTTAAAGTACTTACAGCATAGTAAGTCGCCATTAAGGTAGTTGTCTCATGTGTTTATGAGAACTCCTAAGTGGTTTACTGGGAAAATCACGAGTCAGTTGGAGAATTTAATGTCATATCGGCACGTTGGCCATAGTAGCTCAAGGGTTAGAGCGGCTGGACGGCAACCAGAAGATCCGTGGTTTAAATCCCGGCTATGGCATTGAATTTTTCAGTCTGACTCTATCTGTCCAAGCCTGAGAGATGTTTGAATCTTCAACAGTAATATTCTGTAGTTTGTGTTCCACAAGTTCCAAATAGAATGGAGCATTAAATTCATCTATCTTCTCTATCATTTGTGTGATCCACAGTGCTGAATTCAGAATGGAAGCTTTCCCATCATCAGCATAATCCTTGTTAAAATTTAACAAAATAATTTGTAACATTTGACATAAGATGTATTGGTCTGCAATTGTTTAGGCTATCTTTAAGCACTTCTTGGGTTTACAATGACAAGTGCTGGGCTTCCATTGTAACTGGTATAGATAACATTTTGTTAAGAGTTGTAGAAGATCCTGGTAGCATTATACTTCGGAGTTTGTTAGGCAAAATGGGGGCGGGGAGGATGTGTACCTTAGGGCTTAGGTGTGCCTCCTAAATTTTATGATTTCAAAAGCTCTCGGGTACGGAGATTTGCTGAATTTCACTGCTGTAGCTAAAATTTTTGTATGTATGCCTATGAAAGCGATCATTTCCTATCTTCGTTTAGTGTAATTACCAACATGGAGTTTTATTTATTTCACACAGCTGCAGGTGAAGTATGTTATTGATAATATGTGACATTTCATTTTCTATTAGCATAACAATAGCACATGTAATTATTTTGTCTGCAGGTTACAAACTATTGAACTAATGATGAGGGATATCGCGCCCAAGGCTTGCTGGGTTGACCTGTGGGTGCATATTACACAAGATAATACTGTGACATTAGGCTGCTGCTTTCCACAGTATAGAATATTTAGTCTTGAACCCAGAACGGAAAATGTGCCTGAAAAAGCTACAAATTTTTCAGGCAGCAACAAGTTATTTTACATGCTCACTGAATGCCTGATGGCAAAGGAAAAGGAAAAACAACCCCAATTTGTGAACACTTAGAAAAGAAACGTATTATAAATATATTAATGCAAGATTAGCGAAGTGACTTCATGATAACGTGTCAGGCTGGCATTCTAGAGGTTCCAGATTAGATTCCAATCAAAAGTTCACTCTGACTTTGGGTTTTTCCATGACCTTCCCTGGTGAGTACGCTAATGCGCATTGTTATCCGTTCATTAATTTCCCTTTCATTCCATTTACCTCTCGTTTTTGAAGTGTATTTCTCGGTTTCGTGGCGTATATCTCTGCTGGAAGTACATAAAACAGTACTGTAGGCTGATGGGTTGCAACAAAGAAATAGAAAGGTAAGTCTCACACGCTGGAGATTAGGTTTCTTAGGCAAGTGAAGAGTTGCACTGAACTCGACAAGATTATATATAAATATTAAAAGCAGAAGCATTATTAACAGTGGAGTGTTCTTTATATTTAAGTTTGATTTATGATTATAAATGTTGAAGCAATCCTTATAATATTTAATTACCAGATAAAGCCTTCAGTACCTCTATTCTTAGTGGACTGTGAGGAATTATGCAATAACAATTTCTACAAATTTCTATACGAATTGCGCAAACGAAAGAGGCAGAAGAGTAAGCATTTGTAATAATACTTTGTGGAGAAAGCAGTGTTAATGCATTTATTGATTTTTAAATAAATTTTAAACTATCATCGGAGTACACAGCCATTTCAGGGCATATCTATCACCCGGCCGCTGCGTCCCAACTACTGCTCACCACAGACGTCATGAGTGGGGTCCAGTACCGGAAGGTGGAACGTGATCAGCAATCCGGTTCCTCCTAGTCGGTATCTGAGATATTTGCAACCAGGAGCGCCACCTGTCAGTCTAGTAGCACCTTTAGTGTTCCCCCAGGAACCAATGATAGCACCTCGAGCCTGGTCTCCCAGCGGGAGAAAATCCTCGCGCTGTTACTGGGAATCGAACCTGAGTCTCCGGCTTGGTAGACAGCAGTGCCAACACAGTGCTAAGGAAATTATTTTATGTTACACTTAGGATAAGTTAGGCTGGGATAGATTCTTAAGAGAGGTTTTCGACATTGCGACCAGATATGATCTACGAGGGTGTGTCAAAAAGTAATGCCTCCTTTTTTCTCCTTTAATTGCCAGGAATATTGAATCCAATTTACATAGCTTGAAAAATACAACATTGACGATTAATTTGTCACTATTCAATATAATCTCCGTCCTTTTCCACAGTTTTGGTCCACCTTTTAACTAGGGCATGTATTCCAGTGTGGTAAAACACACGGTCTTGCTTCCTAAGCTATTGACGCACGGACGTTTTCACAGACTCCTCATCTTCAAAATGAATACCACGATGAGCTTCCTTTAGTGGCCCGAACAGATGGAAGTCTGATGGTGCCAGGTCAGGGATGTATGGGGGCTGAGGTAAGACTTGCCATCCCAACTTCTCAATATCTGCAGTGATGTAACGGCTGGTTTGTAGTCTTGCACTGTCATGCAAAAGAAGAATATCCGCCATAGTTTTTGTTGGGTGAAGTCAACGAAGACGTGCTTTCAGCTTGTTGAGAGTTCTGACGTATTGGACAGAATTGATTGAGTATCCCTGCTACACAAGATCAATCATAAGCACACCCTCTGCATCCCAAAACACTGTCGCAATAACTTTCCCTGCCGACCGCTGAGTTTTGTGTGACGTTGTGTGATGTCATTCCATTGACTGCCTCTTTGATTTAGGTTAAAAAAAAAATGAACCCACGTTTCGTTTCCAGTAACACGTTTTTCCAGAAACTCCTCTCCCCCCATATTGAAACGCTGTAAGTGTTCGGAGGCTATTGTTTACCTTGTTTCTTTGTTTTGGGTGGTAAACATTCTTGGTACCCACCGTGAACGCACTTTTCAGTAACCCAGTTGTTGAATAATTGACATCACACTGCCTTTACTGAGGGAGGAAATGCGACACAATTCACCTGTTGTTACCCGGCGATCACCACGAATGATGTCATCGACTCGCTGAATGTGGCATGGAGTCACTGCAGTCACCGGCCTGCCGCTTCGCTTTTCATCTGCCAATGGTGTTTGCCCTTCAGCTTCGTTACAGCGACGAACCCATCGTCTAACAATGCTGACATCCACCGTTGCATCACCATACGCATTTTTTAGCCTTTCGTGAATGCGAATTGGCGTTTCACCTTCCGCTGTCAAAAATTCAATCATAGAACGCTGTCTAATACGAATGTCGATGTCAGCCATTTTGCAAGAGGATGTAGCGCTGCCACCTGTTGACTTAGGAAGCTATTTGCTGCAGAACATTGGAGAAGAAGGCTTGAGGAATTGCACCAATTTCAAAGTTTTCACATAACTTACTTATTTAAATGAAAATAAATAGGAGGCCTTACTTTTTTACCCACCCTCGTGTTATGCCTAAGCACCAATGTGTGGTGTCTCCGGGAGGAAGGATGAGGTGCGAGGAGACAAGCGTGGCTGAGTCATGGAATCCCGACAGTGCAGAGGGCACGGTCCATACTAATTGACCAGTTGGAAGCTTCCCGGTAGGCCAGTACATACAGCATCCCATCCCACATGGATCTGAAAAGGTCCACTAGGCCGGCACCGGGATTGTCTTACTTGTGGAAGTATGTTTACCAGGGACATATTTTCATAACACTCTTTAATTTACCTTACTTTTAGCAATCTAATTACTTCAAACCTACGCTCACACGGGTTAGACTATAAGGGACGCGAACTCACTTGGCATGCATAATTTCACCTTAAGGAATTCCGGAACTATAGAAGTTATGAAAGGAGGTTTAACTACGTCACAAATATAGAAATATTTGGACTATTTCTACTATTTATTAATAAAAACTATAACAGAGTACCTTTCTATGATATCCTGAGATATCATTCTCGAGCCTTGGAGATGACGTAAACAGGTTTCTTCATCATCGGGTTCTATCCATCTACTGTACGGTCTTAGCTGACCGCCACTCTCTCTGGCCCAAGCCAGAGAAAAAAAGTGCCCTCTCCACTGCTGACCAAAGCTTCTCCAGAGAACTCGCCACAAAGTCACTCCAATGAATCATTCTTCAGGAATTTGCAATTGCGTTGTTCCCATGCTACGCAACACCTATGACGTTACTTATTGGCACCAGCAACACGTGCTACGAATAAACCAACAGTTAACGTCAGAGGCTCTACTTCCATTAGCCCTGCACCCGTAGGACCAAGGACCTGGCCCTCCTTCAACCAGGGAGTTACCGAGCTGTCCCAAAAGGGCGTCCGGCGCTTCCGTGCGGCTTTCCATACGGCAAGACCTAGAGACTAAAAAGCCCCCCTCCCCATCTGGTCCTGTGAACTCGAGACGGGATGGAAGTGGATACGCCACTTACGCGCGCTAAATCCTAAATGGGAAGGCTACCGATATGACCTCGTTAGGGCCGCCTGGTGACCTAGCACACCTTCTACTAATCCTTGTTTCACATAAGCTTGCCCGGTATCTCATAAAGGTCACCTGACCTTATGACATCTCATTGGCTGCTGTTGTGGTGCAGACTGTTGTGCGGTAAAAATTAGTTCGTTATTTAACATGGTGATATGTATTTATATGCTGGAAGAGAATTGTCAAATTTATATTTTCGTAACTGTTTTAGTGAAATATATTACGCAACAGAATTGATTTATCTGAAATGCATGTTAATTCTTAAACGAGGTAAAGAGGAGGTTCCTTTCCTCTCAAGCACATGACACGATAGCACGTGATTTAGCGGTAGTGGTGACATATTTGTTTATATGACTTTTATCACTGACCTTGTTTTGAACTGGATTAGTCATATATCGACATTCGACGGTGTGCTGTACTGAGTGCGAGAGCTAAATTACTTTACTGATCATTTATTGCTTGTGTACTTATTATATGTATAATGGCAGAGTCTACCGCCAGTTTTTCGCTGAAGCATCGCAAGGGAAAACCTTTACAAAGCGGCGAAAAAAGAATTGTGGTGCAGGTGTTTAATGTACTCACAGAGAAGAACCCGTCTTTGTCAGTGAGAGGAGTCGAACAGCTGTGCTCTGAACTTACAGGTGTGTTCGATGCGTAGGAACATCGCGACATGAAATTGAGACAACAGGGAAACTTACCACACCAGGGGCGATATTGCTGTGTGGCGAAGATTTTATTTAAGGGCAATGAGACAAGTCGCAAAATGTACTACCTCGACGAGACTTGGGTGATTGAAGGACACACAAGTATGGCATGACATGACTTTTAAGACTGAAAGACAAGAAGTTTTGCAAGGTATGGATGCTGCCTTTAAAAAATCCCAATGGAAAAGGCCGAAGGCCTTCCATTATAAACTTGTTTCAGTTTCATTGGTCATTCATTCAATTTCATTATATATTACATTATTTTTGCATGCCTTCATATTCTTATTTGTATGAATTTATATATCTTCCTGACAATTATTATGACGTTTACTGCAGGTTTCAATATGACGGCAAGGCACCGCCTAAGGCCTATGGCGGCCGCCTCGGTAGCGTGGTGGTAATATGTCTACCTCACGTTCAAGAGGTCCCGAGTTCGAATCTCGGTCAGGGTGGGTTACCTGGATAAGTTTTTTACGGGGTTTTCCCTTATCCTGAAAGACGAATGTCGCGTAAGTCTAAGCTCCGTGGACCCCGGACTCATTTGAGCATCATTTCACCCATTCCATTCATCGTCCGATATGACTTAACGTTGGAGGATGTAAATTACAAAAAATAAAGAAATAAAAATATGGCCTATGGCGCGAAAGCGTTAGCCAATTAGGATGAGGGGGAAGGTAGTTACAGACGGAGTGATACATATCAGCCGCGCAAGGTTATAGGAAACAGAGATTAGCTATGCTGGCTAGTACGCGGAAATATTAATGGCTTCCCTCAACCCCGTCCGAAGACGTTCCGGATCTCCCACGGGTATGGGGAACCACTGCCCCCTCGAGACCAACCCAATCCGAACAACTCCCAATCAGGGAGGGGCTCGAATGTTTGGCCCAAGGTTCCTCTAGTAACGTCAGAGGTACCAAGAGTGCTAGGGGTCCTCAGCGCCCGCACCACGGCAGCTGAAGGGGACGGATTCCCTCCCTTACGGGGACGTATAAACCTGCCATGTAGTAATAACCCTTTCCTTATCCGCAACATCAATAAGTCTAATAAGAATCTATTTGCTACACTATTATCCTGCCATACAGCGTCGAGACTCCCATCGAGACTCCCGCTGACAATGACTACCCTGAAACAGACCACCAGATAACGTGAAATGATAATATAGTTGAAATAGAGGGATAGGAATTTCGAGGATATAATTAATCCACCTAGCATTCACCTGAAAAAATCCGGAAAAACCAATGGGTTAGGAGGCCTCCCAATGGTATCGAACCCGAATGCGGGCCAACGACTGAGACGGCCAGCTGAGCCATCCAACTCGGTTAATATACACGTAGTACAGTTTTGAATCCATTGTAGCTGATTTATCCGTTACCAACGTTGAGTAACATGTTTCGAAATGTAAATTTTCTCGAGGGACTTAGAAAACTCGGCGCCTAGGTGTCAGAGGACTTGGCGTTGATGAAGCGCGGTTTAGTGACCATCACAGAGAGGAAGATAATTCTGTCAGCATTACACTCAGACCACCTCTGTGTTTCTAGAGAGTTTTATGCAAAGCGAAACCCTACAGGTACCCATTTGCATATGAGGCGAGTGAAACTGCGCTGGAGAGAGGCACGACAAAGTGGAGGGAATTACCTTTACCGCCAGCACTGTCCAATCTTATTCGCATTTGCTTAAAAAAGGAGGGGGAGAGATAGAACAGCTCTAGCCAGGGTTTTCTCAAAGAGGTGCACAAGCTAATTCTAGATAAGGAATAAACATTGTCATTAAAATTAAGATATTTATTCTAAGATTAAGGAAGACTCTTTAATTAAACGGTTTCCTGCTGTTAATCTAAGGTTTCTGTCTGAATATCATTTCAGTTACCAGTTTCAATTTAAAGCTTGGAATGAAATATACTTCTCCACTAACTGTATTTGACGAAATTCTCTATTCGGTAATAAGTGCATATGACAGATGTCGATGTCTATGAATTAGAACTAATAAAGATAACAGATCATTCAAACACATTCGTTCTGAAACCACACCTTCAACTTAACGAAAAACATTATTCTAGAGCAGGGCCGTACTCCTAAAAAAATAAAATAAAAATAAAAATAAAAGTGGGGGGACGCACAGCTAAAAAGTTTTCCAGAAGTTGGAGAACCCATCAGAATTCTGTACTTGTAGATTCGCCTTCCTGCTTTGGTTGTCTTCAGCATGAGTACGACTTTTTATCCATTCTTTTATGTAATTATCTGATGTCCAATTTCACCAACAGATGTTGTAATCGACGTTAACAAATGTAACGTAACAATTGTCACAACGCTAAAACTAATGTTAAATTTCTTGCATTTCACCAAACTGTTTTCTTAAAATGTTAACAAACCTGTGTTAACGCCAAGAAACTTGTGAATATCACAGCTATAAAAGGCTATGGTTGATTTTCTGAACGTACTCCGATGCGCTTTTGTTTTCATTTTCGTCTGCACAAATGGCGGATGAACAAAATCATAAATAAAGCCGTGAGACAAATTTCTCATCGACGGAGAAAGAATTGTTAATTGAAATGGTGACGAAGTGTAAGGATATCGTGGAAAATAAGAGGACAGATGCAGTGAATGTAAAAGTGTTGTCGCAGGGAAAATATTGGAAACGAATTTAATTCAAATGCATGTGTCACTACTACAAGCACCAAACAACTTGTCAATATTACGTCAATTTAAAACGAGGTGCGAAGAACAAGTGCCTTAAACGTTTCAAGACGGGAGGTGACCAATGTATTATCCACATAATTCAGTGAATTATAAAATAGCAAAGTTATTAATACTTGAAGCAAAGGCGAGATCGGCATATTCCTTTCAATGCATGTTCTAACCTCTCTTGTATTTCCGCAGTAACCTTCATAGCAACATGTTTCGACAGTCTATACCTCCGTAAAACAATTTTCTTCGGATAGTTCCTCAAAATCATTTCTCCTCATAGGCCGTACTCTACTATGAGTACCATTTAGACGTCTTAAATATAGCAAATCGACATCAAAAACTGAGTTCATGCTCACCATCTTGACTATTTACAATTGTTAAGGACTTAACATTAGAAATTCGGCTTGTTAGTTTAACATGAGATTTAACACGAGTGTTCGCTAACACTTGTTGGTGAAATGCAATTTTTGTTTTAACTATTGCTAAACTCGTGTTAAGTCTTAACATTTGTTGGTGAAATAGGGCATTAGTTCCACATATGTACTGGAGGTCCGTTAATCATAAACATTATTTAAATGTATTTTGAATGTATATATTTTGTATTTTTGCAGTACTTTGAATGTTAAGGAGGGGACAGAAATGCTGTTTGAGTCATTTTCGTGAAAAAAGGATGGAATTTTAGTTTTGTGTTGCAAAATATGCCCCATAATTTAATTTACTTGTTTACAAAGTTTCGTGCCCGTAGGGCAAACGCATCAGCTGTTTTGGACCCCATTTTTAAAACTCCATGCTGGTTAAATGCCTCTCTATGCTTTAAATGGCATGCCCACATGTTTGAATGCAGAGAACTTATGAAAGATTTGATTTTAAAATACTCGTTAAAATAGCATTAAGCCACCGTAGCCTATTTAACAAGCTTTCATATGAATCCCCTAGATGGCAGTGATTTTTCCGAATGTTTTTAGTCATTTTCTTGATATGCTTCCTGTGTAATGACGGGAAATGTTTGTTTATGTTTTCTTTTATTGTTACAGTATTTTAGAAGTGATTAGTGGGGTTTAACGTTATTATTTTTAGGTTTTCTCAACTTTGTATTTTATTTATTATACTCAAGTGTCCATTTGTGCCTGAAATTACACCGTAAGTTGTGATACAAGTTTATTTCAGTAAACCTAGCTAGAACAATTATGTATTGTGAAATTAAAGAGGTTAAGGTACCTATATTCATTTATATGGTACTGCATTATTTTACTGTTTTAGAATGCCAAAGATAAAGGACAGTAGAGCCGCTTTGTGTAAATTAATGAATAAGAGCAGAAGGGGGAAGACAGATACTTCGTTTGTAGTCAATCAGGAAGTAACTGAGTCTCTAGCATTGTAAAAGAAAAACATAAGACTTTCTAAATTGGTGTTTGCACTACCTATGTACCAGAGCAGGATGTAGGTGAGAGCAAATATATTATTTTAGATTTTGGTCAGTTGAAAGAACTGATAAAAGATTTAGCATGCCCACATCGTTTTTACAAACGTCTGAACCTGGATACGCTTTACACCTCTGGTTTTGCTTGTAAATTAGTGGTGGAATGTGAAAATAGACTACTGTTTCCGTAAATACATCTAAAACCAAAGGCACAAGAGTCTACTAGGAGGGAAGAAGGTGTCAGTTACACTGCTGGAGCACTCTAATGTAAAGAAGTTACATATTTTCATGTAAACTGCATGCAAAACTTTAAAGACATTTTTCTCAAGTTCAGTTTTTTTGTTATTTTTTCAAATTCAAAATCTATCTTCTCCCCCAATATTACAGCTAGCACTCCAACAATTGTACACAATACGCTTCAGAAGCTGTGCAACAAACTGATGTATGGGAATTTTGATATTGGTCATATTTTAATTAAAAATAATTACTATGACCAAGCAGTAATTTTTGGAGTTTTTTCGCCTTGACACATAAACTAATTTTTTAAAAATAACTATGCAGAATGTCAGAAATCCGATCCTTTAATTTGTTACCAAGGAATTAAGGAATTTAATTGTGTCCAAATGAGGTTTATTGTGCAATATCTGTCAAAGAAGATATATTTTGATTTTAGGTAGTAAAATTCTATAAAATAATTCATATATCAAGAATGCAGTTACATATTGGAATAAAAACTGGTACACTTCTTTAGTTAGGAGTAATATCTGTACCAAAATTGGGGCTCCAGCTTTACTAGTTTAGAAAATCACTTTTAGTACTTCGGTCCCCCCTTAAGCATCTGTCAATTGCCAGGATCATGTGAATACAATTTCACCAGTTCCTTTACACAGCAGTAAATTTACTGATTGTCGCTTCTAAGCATACTTAAGAACATTGGCCTGGGCCGGGTTTGAATCTGAGAACTTGCATCAATATACAAGCGCTCTGAAACTTAAGGGTTTAAAAATGCCTAATGAAATCATTGTTAATTATAGTAATGTTAAATTATTATAGTATTCACCAACAAAGCCATGAGGTACGCTAGCAGTTTGACTTCAGCAACAGAATATACATATTACATCGAAATCGTAGTGCAACATACTGTACGTGTGGTGACATAAGGTTAATGTAGTTCGGCGTCAGCATAAGCAGTGTGCTAGCCCAGCGTAAGGACGAAAATAGCTATCACCAGATAACCAGAACTTTCTGGGTGTTTCGTGAAACGGTACTCTCTTCCTCGAGTTGATTAATTAACTGTTAAGGAACATATAGATGATTAATTGAATGTTAAAGGAATATATACATGTATTGAAACAAATATCTTGTGTGCATTGTCAAGTTTGTTACGGGCTCTGAATCGGTGGAACTTTTCTCCCCTAGGAAAGCTAACCACAACCATAAATTCTAAGGGTCACACCCAGCGTTTCGTTTCAAACATAGTTTGACAGAAAGGGGACATCTTAGGTGGTCTAGAGTGAGATTCTCGTAAATGGGACTACATATGTGTTCTACCGACCAACTAATTAAAAATAATGAACTGAAAGGGGAAGCGAAGTGCCATATGGACTATCTGGAAACAAAGACATGTCTAAAGGCAGCGACAGCGCGAAGCCTACTATTCAGAGTTCACTTAATTAACATGTATT
Organism: Mantis religiosa; assembly: GCA_030765055.1. NCBI lineage: Eukaryota > Metazoa > Arthropoda > Insecta > Mantodea > Mantidae > Mantis > Mantis religiosa. The sequence continues at coordinate 138,027,978 of CM060958.1, read as the reverse complement.
TCGAGAGTAATTGAAATACAACCGATCGTCATAAGAGAATTAACCTGTGTTTCTTTCTAAGTACCCTAATTGATCCACCCAAAATGCCCTGAATCAACAGAATTTTGCCACAGATCCTATATTCATGAATATCAGGATAAGTCCGAGAGCAGCCGAGGACATCCATATTTCTCAAATTTTATTGGCGATGCCGACGACCCTAGGAGTCAAGCCCCTGCCAAATAATTGAGCCGAACTGAGCGGCAATACTCACTCAACACCCCGACTGGCCGCATTCTATATCCAGAACGTTTTGGAACACTGTGGTATCTTCCAACGGCTGTATAAGCAAGAGTTCTCGGTAAGTTATTGGACTGAACTGAGTAAGCTTGTGAGAGAGCACATCAGCTGGTTAGCGAGTACGTTTCTGGTAAGACGAAAAGAGCGAGCGAGCGAGTTTGTGGTGATGTTTGCGAGTACTGTTACTGGAAGGGATTAGAGATGCCTTGTATTCACTCTAGAGTGCGTAAAATGTTCGGAAGAAGAGGCAGCGTCGAGGAATTTCATTACGACGTGAAGAAAGTGAAGTGAATGGAAAACCAACGTGAAGTGATGGTGAACAGTGGAACTAGTTCTCACTAGTGAAGTGATATAATGAACTCCGCTGAGTCTTAGCGCAAACTGAATAGGTTATCAAGTGTTAATGAAACTGAGTTGAGTGAAAAGAAGGAAATCACTATATTCTTGTGTTAGTATTATTTTCCCTTGTCTGTCCCTTATCGATATACATAGAGTCATGTATATCGCAGCATTTCGAAGTATTGATTTCGAAAGTAGTATGTTATCTCTGGCTATGTCAGAGCAGACAAATATTCTTTGAGCATTTTATAACATCGTAACAATGTTATAACATGAATTTGGAATTCATCCCTGGTAGGTCATAGAAATTCATAGAGAGTTGATGGGTAGTAAAATTGTCAAACAGTCCCGTTAAACTCTCATGGGTGTTCTAATAGGGTTCCATAATGGGCAGTAAATAAAAGCCTTTAATGCTCCGACACGTTGACATCGCGACAGGTACACATGTCATGGATGTGTATGTCCTCATTTAGCACAACAGTGGTATTATATTGAACAAATACAGTCACTGCAATGGAAATATTTACATTTTAAACGCAAGGAAAATCTTTACATACACAATGCGCTCAGTTTGTTCTCCCACCACTACAGAAAAAGGTTGGCGGAGCTGCAAATCACGTGATTCTCGAGTGTACCACAGCAACTTCCTTTCATTAGCAGCCCAGATCTCAGTCTGCCTCTGATATTTATGTACAGCAAGTTGTTTATTGTATGTTGTAATCCAATTTTTAATGTCAGTGCAGTTTTTGAAAGTGTGTATTTTTGCATCCAATACACAAAATGGAACGCAAGAAGCTCACTTGTGCTTCATATAGCTGCTGATCTAAAGGTTTCAAACGCAGAGCCGTGATTCACTTAACCCGTATTTATAACGCATGCCTGTTCATGCGCCACTTTCCAGCTGTCTGGAAGGAGGCGCGCGTGGTATGCGTTTTAAAACTGGGGAAAAATCCGGTCTTCCCATCCAGTTACCGCTCCATCAGCCTTCTACCAGTTTTGTCGAAGGTATTCGTAAAACTGCTCCTCTCCCGGCTTCTTCCTCACCTAGAGGAAAGGGGCCTAATCCCGGAACACCAGTTTGGCTTCCGTTCTGGCTACTCCACGACCGAGCACCTACTGCGGGTTGCCAAGAAGGCCTCCCTGGGATTCCAGGAAAGGTCTAAAACGGTAGCAGTGCTGCTCGACGTGCAGAAGGCATTCGCCACAACCTGGCACGAGGGGCTCATTTACAAGCTCCTAGAGCATGAGAGCCCCTTTCCATACATTTCCTTGGTGGCCGGTTTCCTCGGAAACCGAAACTTCCGAGTAAAGGTGGAGGGGACGCTGTCCACAGAGCGGCCCATTGGCGCTAGAGTGCCGGAAGGCAGCGTGCTGTCGCCGGCGCTCTTCGCAGCTTACATGGCCGACATTCCAACGCACCACAACACCCACACATGTCAGTATGCGGATGATCTCATGATCTTCGTAGTAACTAGGAACACACGGTACAGCTTCCGGCAAATCCAAACCCAGCTCCGCGCCATTGGCGAATGGAGCACAAAATGGCGAATGGCAATTAACCCGGAGAAGAGCTCTGCAAATCTCCTGACGAAAATCAGAGCCAACCTTTTGCAGTAGAACTTCGTTTTACAGCGTCGTAGAATCCCATGGGTGCAAACGGCGAAGTATCTTGGAGTGACGCTGGACCGTAAGTTAACTTACGTTCCGCACGTCAAGGGCAAGGTCCAGCTGGGGCACGTCGCACTCCGGAGCCTATACCCTATTTTCAGATCAACCATGCCCCTCCGTCTCAAACTCCAGCTGTATCAGGCGATCATTCCGCCTATGATTCTGTACGGCTGTGAGATCTGGGGAACAGTGGCTAATACCACTTTCGTCAGGCTCCAGACGCTGCAGAACAAGGCACTTCGTATCATATACGATACAGACTGGAGATTCCCTACTCATATCCTACATGAGCACTCCCAGATCCCGTACATTGTCGATGTCATCCGCGTGAGGGCACGATCAATATACGACAAAATCCAAAATCACCCCAACACTTTAGTGAACTCCCTGGGCAGGTATGGCCAGAGGGATCAAAGACGCTTGCAATCCTTCAGACTACCAAGAGACGTCTTGGGGCCCCTTTATTAACCCAAGAGAAACCGTAGATCTCTCTAGGACCCATTTTTACGCCTGATGGATCAAGCGATATACAACTCGTAACCAAACGGATTAAAAACTTTAAATCGTGTCTCCCAAAACGGGGGAACGATTAAATGAAGCTGCCTATGAGAATTAAACAAGGGCATTACATTCCAAATTTACCAAAAATTCAAACACCCCAGCAGAACATAAAACCAATTTGCCCATTTCGCAGGTTAAGCCGCAAAGCGGCTAGGTACTGCGGCATAAGACACACGGGCGGGGAAAAAGAAAAATAGCCCCGCCCGACTAGGACTACCTCTGGACCTCTGGTTTCAAGACAAGCCATTTACGACCTAAAAAACACAACAGCACCTTTGCCACGTGGCACCACACCAAGTCGAAAAACAGGCTCAGGTGGTAAAAAATATAAAGACTTCTCCAGGACTGATGACGTTCTGAAACGTGAAATGATAGGTAATCCATGGATTACAGCAGCAGGTTTAAAAAAAGAATCATCCAGAACTGCTCAAAAGTTGCAATCTGGACCATTCACACTTAGGTTTACCAATTTGGTGTGCCACTAAGAAGCCCCTTCTAACTGAAGCTACGATTAAGAAAAGAGTACATTTCTGCCAAACATATGAACACATAGGCGCAAAGTAATGCTTTCTAATGAAAGCACTTTCAAATTGCCCAAAGAAAAGTTCAAAAAGGTGAGAAGGCTAAAAACGTTTCACGGTATGATCGAAAGTTTACGGTCAAAACTTAAACATCCAGAAAAGTGTGATGGTATGGGGTGCCTTTAGTGGTAATTGTGGTAGAGGTGGCTTGTACTTTCTCCCTAAAATGTAACAATGAAGGGAAGTAACTATTTAGAAGTTTTGCAACAGCGTTTGGTCACATTTTGGCCAATTCATCAGTGTCAGCATGATGGTGCCCCTGATCACAGAACAAAGATGGTTCAGAAGTTCCCAACAGATAATAATATACATGTACCTGACTGACCTGGTAACTCATCTGATCTAAATCTAATAGAAAATGCTTGGGATCAAGTGAAAATGAAATTGAAGAGCTGCAACCATCAAATATTGAGATGCTGCAGGAGGCATTGAAGAAGCTATGGATGGAAATGGACAAAAAATATTTTGAAAATCTAGCAGATTCGATGCCCAGGAGACTCATGAAGATGATAAAAGTTAAGGGAAATGTGACCAAGTACTAATTGTACGAGGAAGCTCAAAATAAAACCACGCCTAGCCAGTGTCTGTTGTTTTTATTACCATTTAAGGATTTCCATTGCGGTCACTGTAGTATAGCGAGTATATTCACACTGATTCTGATATAATGTACTTCTTGTAATAAGTTAGCATCCTGTTCAGACATTTGTAGCAGAGAAATCCTTTGCTCAGTCTTCACTACTGCTTCTGATGATGGATAATGCTTCCCATGAGCTAGGGAACCGAAAAAAGTCACATGGGGCTAAATCCGGACTATAGGGAGGGTGAGGGATGCACTTTACGTTGATGTTTGCGAGATATTCAGCAACATCATTGGCAATGTGCGGCCGCGTATTATACTGGTGCAGCATCCAGCTTGCTTCACGGAAATGTGATCTTTTGCGCCTGATATGGACTTGCAATGCTTTCGAAATATCCCTGTACTATTGTCCAGTTACTGATGTGTGTGCAGATACAACATGCCGATAAACCATTCCATGAATATTAAAGAATGAGATGACCATAACTTTCCCAGCAGAAGCAACCACTTTTGCTTTTTGGGGGGTTAGTGATGAAGGAGATTACCACACTGAGCTTTGCTGTTTGCTCTCAGGATCAAAATGATGTAGCCAAGTTTTATCAGCAGTGATTACGTTTCAAACAAACTCTGGATCTTCCTCTAACATCAACTTTCACTAGATGCGAATGTCCTTTCTTCGGGAATTAACGGTCTTGGAACCCATTGCGCGCAAACATGTCTCATGGGTAATGTTTCTGAAACCAACGTGTGGGTGGCACCCAATGAAATGTTCAGTATTTCAGAAAGTGATCTTAAGGAAATTCGCCGATCCTCTCACAATGGCAGCAGCAGTGTTGATGTTTTCTTTGGCAGGAGCAGTAACTGTAGCACCGGGTCCACCTTCCTTTGAAATTGATTGCCTCCCCTCTTTTAACATTTTAAATCATTTTCGAGCTGTGCTGTAGGGAAGAACAGGCTCTCCATAGGCCTCCTGTAACATTGTATAGACCTCAACTGAAGATTTGTTGAGACGAAAGCAGAATTTCAAAGCCGCATATTGTTCCTCGCGTGTTATCTCCATTGCAGCGGTAGACGATACTGAACATATCTGAGCTTACCTGGTTCTCACAGACGGGAACCAGGAGTACCAACAATGAAACTACTAGGGCGTGTTTGCTTCACATTCAGCTAACAGAATATAATAAGATTGAATTTTAGTGCGAAAAATTATAACCGTAAAAAGGTTATGATCATTATTTATTGAACAGCACTCGTGTAATCCATGGATGCTGAGCATATAATGATTATATGAAATAAACCAACAATAATTACAAAACCGTGCGTGATAGGAAAAATCTAGACTTATTTTCGTATTCAGCCCATCAGACTTTGTGTAATTCAATATTTCGCTTTCTGCAAAATTTTGCTTCTTTATTAGTTTACTTAATGCTTGTTTCACAAGAGCTTGCCCCGTATCTCTAAACGGTCACGTGACCTTATCACCTCTCATTGGCTGCTATTGCAGTATAGACTGTTGTGCGGTAAAAATTAGTTCATTATTTAACATGGTGATATATCATTATATGTTGGAAGAGAATTGTCAAATTTATATTTTCGTAACTGTTTGAATTAAGTATATTACGCAGCAGAGTTGATTTATCTAAAATGCATGTTAATTTTTAAACGAAGTAAAGAGGAGGTTCCTTTGATCTCAAGCACATGGCACGATAGCACGTGATTTAGCGGTAGTGATGACATATTTGTTTATGTGACTTTTATCACTGACCTTGTTTTGAACTGGATTAGTGAAATGAAATGTGTAGTGTTTAAAGCCCGCTTTGATTACATATGGCACCGCAGGTGGTGACACCGATGATACATGAGATGAAGATGGAGCACCGGTGGAATGAGATGGCGGGGGAAACCGGAGGTCCCGGAGACAACCCGCCCCTGCGCCATGTTGTCCACCAGAAATCTCACTTTGCGGTCGCCTGGGACCGAACCCGGGCCGCCTTGGTGAGAGCCAAGCGGTCTAACCACTAAGCCACGGTGCGGCCAACTGGATTAGTCATATATTGCCATTCGAAGGTGTGCTATGCCGAATGCGAGAGCTAAATTATTTTATTTATCGTTTATTTCGCGTGTACTTATATGTACAATGGCAGAGTCTACTGCCAGTTTTTCGCTGAAACATCGCAAAGAAATACCTTTAATAAGCGGCGAAAACAGAATTGTGTTGCATGTGTTTAATGCACTCACAGAGAAGAATCTGTCTTTTTCAGTGAGACAAGTCGAACAGCTGTGCTCTGAACTTTGTGAGTGTTAGTCGCGTAGGAACATCGTGACATGAAATTGAGACAACAGGAAAACTTACCACTCCAGGGGCGATATTGCTGTGTGGCGAAGACTTTATTTAAGGACAATCACACTGTACCGGGTTACAAATCGCAAAATATACTACCTTGACGAAACTTGGGTGAATGAAGGACACACGACAAGTATGGCGTGACACGACTTTTACGACTGAACGACAGGCATTTTTGCAAGGTATGTGTACTGGTTGTAAAAATCCCATGGAGAAGGCCCAAGGTCTTTTATTATAAACTTGTTTCAGTTACATTGCTCATTCACTCCGTTTCAACTTGTTCAGTTTCATTATAAACTTGTGTTTTTGCATGTTTTCATATTCTTATTTGTATGATTTTATCTATCTTCCTGGCAATTATTATGACGTTTACTGCAGGTTTAAATGTAACGAGAAGGCGCCGCCTATGGCCTATGGCGTGAAAGCATTAGCCAATTAGTGAGAGTGGGAAGGTAGTTGCACGCGGAGTGACATGTCAGCGGCGAAAGGTTATATGAAACAGATATTAGTCAGGTACGTGATTAGTAAATACAAGAGGCGTGTTTTGTAATTACAGTCAGAAATTTATACTTCAATCTTTCCTTTATTACAGTTTTTAATGGAAAGGAAACATCTCTCTCGAGGATATACTACATTTATAATTAAATAAGGGTGTGATTAATAAATAAAGGCTGTAAGTAACGAACCATATTCATAATGTTTTACGTTGCCTCTGCTACCTCTTTATTAAACAAAGCGTACTAATATAATCAGATTTGAATCCAAGCTATAGTACGTAGCTTGCTTCTCGTGCCTTACAATAGCAACTCGAGCGAATTTAATTTAACATGACAACAATAAAGCGCCGTTTCCTGGATATCCAAAACTTTTTATCATCAAGAATAAATTGTTTACTTAAAATGTTAAAACCCCTGTCTACACCGGAGAGCTTGAAAGTTTGAGAGCGGACGAGTTAATCTAGATAGAACGAAATAATATTTTTGGAGATGAATACAAAGTTTCATTTAATGAAACATCCACCAGAGCGGGAGATGTGAGGAAAAAGTGTCAAGGAAAACCAATTCATTTATAATTCCAAGGCACACAGCCTTTTAATTTATTTCACAAGCATTGTATGTGTCAAGTTTAATTCTATTCTTGCATACTACAAAAGATCGCAATAAGGAAAAAAAAAATTAAAAAGAATTGCTTTTACTATTTTTTAATATCCACACCGTTATTATTATTCCTTGTCCCTTGTCACAGCTGTCTCCTACAGAAAACCCACTTTGTACAAGTTGAAAAGGGTAGAACGAGAGAAGGGAGGAGTGCAAAATTGGGTAAGAGGTTGGGTGAGGACTGGAAAAGGGATTAAGCTTTTGTTATAACCATTATAGTACCAAGGCGATTGGTTGGATCCTCAGGAACAATTTTATATGAAAAATGAATCACAGTGCCAAAGAGCCTTTTGTCCAACTAAAACGATGGAAAAATCTCACATCGTTAATGTAAAATAAGGAAATTTCGAGTATGAAATAAGTCACACTACTGTTAGAGTTCTAGAGCAACAATTTTATGCTTCCGTGTTGCAAGAGAAAGTATAAGAATGAAATACACAAATTTTCAAGCTGAATAAAACAGTTATGTCAGGTCATATTTTACGCTTAAAAACTCTGACAACAGATGTAGAGGTAGGAAATAGACTGCCTAAAATGCATGCTTTTAAGACATGCTTTGATTAATATATGAGGGTTGTTCAATAAAGAATGATCATAATTTTTTACGGTCATAATGTTTCGCACTAAAATTCAATTTTATTATATTCTGTTAGCCTAATGTGAAACAAACACGCCGTAGTAGTTTCATTGTTGGTACTGTAAGTTCAGACATTTTCAGCATCGCCTACCGCTGCAACGGAGGTAACAAGCGAGAAACAATATGCGGCTTTGAAATTCTGCTTTCGTCTCAGCAAACCTTTAGTTGAGGCCTATACAATGTTACTGGACGCCTATGGTGCCCGCCTCTGTAACGTAGATGGTAGCATGCCTGCCTCACGTTCAAGAGGTCCCGAGTTCGAATCTCGGTCAGTGTGAGTTACCTGGATTAGAACTTTTTCGGGGTTTTCCCTTATCATCAAGACGAATGTCTGGTATCTATAAGCTCTTTGGACCCTGGATTCATTTGAGCATCATTTCACCCAATTCATTCACCGTCCGACATGACTTAACGTTGGAGGACGTAAATTACACAAAAAAAAAAAAAAAGACTATGGAGAGTCTGTTCTTGCCTACAGCACAGCTCGAAGGTGCTTTAAAATGTTTAAAGGACGGGAGACAATCAATTTCGAAGGAAGGTGTACTCGGTGCGCCAGTTACTGCTCTTACGGAAGAAAACATCAACATTGCTGCCATTGTGAGAGAGGATCGACGAATTACCTTAAGATCACTTTCTGAAATACCGAACATTTCATTGGGTGCCACCCACACGTTGGTGACAGAAACATTACACATGAGACGTGTTTGTGAGCGATGGGTTCCAAGATTCTTGATTCTCGAACAAAAGGATATTCGCATACAGGTCTGCATGAAGTTAAAGTTGATGTTACAGGAAGATCTGGAGTTTCTTTCTAACGTAATCACTGCTAATGTAGCTCGGCTGCATCATTTTGATCCTGAGAGCAAACAGCAAAGCTCAGTGTGGAAACCTCCTTCATCACCAACCCCCAGAAAGGCAAAAGTAGTTGCTTCTGTTGGGAAAGTTATGGTCATCTCATTCTTTGATACTCATGGAATGGTTTATCAGCATGTTGTACCTACACACACATCAGTAACTGAACAATACTACAGGGATGTCCTGAAAACATCGCAAGTCCATATCAGCAAGTCCTTGCTGTGCCGCAAGGTAAAAGCGGGCGCTAAACACTACACAATCAGAATTAATCCCCGGCATAAGTTCGGTGCTCACCAGCATCGTGAGGAACTTGAAGAGCTAATATAGGTAGCAAATCCTGGTCAATAAAATCAACTTTCTGGCTAGGGGTGCCATGATGCTGACCACATCTTCTCATATCTGTTGGATGATCACCCATCTGTGCCTTGCGTTTGCACGTTAGGCTGGCAGTGGGTTTGGGGGGCTGTTCGCTTGCGGGTTCTTACGCCGTGCATCATCATCGTCATCATCAACATCATCATCTACTGCCCCGAGGGAGATACGGGTTCAAAGTCATACATCTGAGACGGTATTACTAGGAATTACAATTCATGCTAAGTGTGATGGACTAATATTCAGAATTTAGCGAAAGAGCCAGATTGTGGCTTAGTCCCATTTTGCTCTTAAGCACTGTAAATACTGTTTTTGTGGGTGATGTGAATGCTGATGCTATAATTACCGTCATTTTTATGTTTCGCCCTTTTACCTTAAATTTATGTTGAGTAAAATGAGTTTGGAAAAAATGGAAAACAGCATAATGTAAAATAAGCTTGCTACAGAAGTGGGTAAAAGTTAAAATATGCATATTTGTTCTAAAGCATATGAGCACTGTGCTAACTGCGTAATTTTAACGCTGGCCATTTTTTATTTAAATTGGGGTAATTTAGTTTGGAGGGATTCATATTTAGTGCTTCAAAAGTTGGAGGAGGGTGAAGAAAGGAAAGTTTTTGTTTATTATGACATTTAAGAAGGCTCTAGGTTACATATTAAAATACGTATACCATTTTCTTAAACACGCACTTAATAAACATTGACATAAAATATGTGTTGAATTTGAAGTATTATATAAATTATAAAATTCTATTTTTATCGCTTTTTAAAAAAAATTCTTTAAAAGTGCTTCAGTCTCTCTGTAATTATGGAAAATTTAACATAATTGCAACAAAATTCATGTATACCTGATTAAAAGGCAAATATTTTTTTTCAAAGTCTATTTAATAGAAGAATTACAATTAAAATGTATAATAACGTTTTGTTGTTTCATAAACCATTTTAAAAACAATAAAGTTTTTTTTAAATTAGGTGTTTTATTTAATAAAAATAAAATATAATCTTGGCAAAAGTTAGTCATATGAAGGCGGGCAGTACTGGCGCTGCCAATTGTGGTACACGAATCTCCCGCGCCTGATCTGAGAACATTGTATTAATTAATTAATCTCGGATAAATGTTTGAAAAATGACAGATGCCAATCTTATAATGAGAAAGAATTTTACTTCCTGCTCATGACCGTACAAAAATCTTGTCTCTACGATACTTACATCACGAGCGATGCACGTTTTATCTTTCACAAGTTATGATCAAATGTTACGGATAAATATTAGAAATATACAAATGCCAATCTTATAACAAGAAAGAATTTTACTTTCTGATCATAACTGTACAAAAATCCTGTAGAATGCGAGCGATGCACGTTTTATCTTCACATGTTATGGTTAAATGTTACGGATAAATATTTGAATATTACAGATGCCAATCTTATAATAAGAAAGAATTTCACTTTCTGATCATCACCGTACAAAAATCCTGTCTCTACGATACTTAGATCACGAGCGATGCACGTTTTATCTTCACATGGTTATGGTTAAATGTTACGGATAAATATTTGAATATTACAGATGCCAACCTTATAATAAGAAAGAATTTTACTTTCTGATCATGACTGTACAAAAATCCTGTAGAATGAGAGCGATGCACGTTTTATGTTCACATGATTATGATCAAATGTTACGGATAAATACTTAAATATTACAGATGCCAATCTTATAATAACAAAGAAATTTACTTTCTGATCACGACCGTAAAAAATTCCTGTCTACGATAGAACATAAGCGATGCACGTTTTATCTTCACACGATTATGATCAAATGTTACGGATAAATATTTGTATATTACAGATGCCAATCTTATAATAACAAAGAAATTTACTTTCTGATCATGACTGTACAAAAGTCCTGTCTACGATAGAACATAAGCGATACACGTTTTATCTTCACATGATTATGATCAAATGTTACGGATAAATATTTGAATATTACAGATGCAAATCTTTTAATAAGAAAGAATTTTACATCCTGATCATGACCGTACAAAAATCCTGTCTATACGATACTTAGATCACGAGTGATGCACTTTTTATCTTCACATGGTTATGGTTAAATGTTACGGATAAATATTTGAATATTACAGATGTCAATCATATAATAAGAAAGACTTTTACTTTCTGATCATGACCGTACAAAAATTCTCTGTCTACGATACTTATAACACGAGCGATACACTTTTTATCTTCACCTGCTATGGTTACACCCAACATCCATCCATTCAACACACATAAGCTTGAAAAAAGCCACCATTCTTTCCTCATAACATTTATCTCAAGCATAAATAAATAATGCAAAACAAAAGTCAAGCAGTTTGAGACAGAGTTAATTTTCAGTTCGTTTTCAGAGTAGAGGTGTCGTTTTGTTAAAGTAACATCGTTAAATCGTGTGTTGAACTCGAGTTGAAATATTGTTAATATTACATTAAATTATTATTATACACATGTCTCTTTTCCAGTGTTTCTGATCCGAGGGTGTGAACATGTCCCTAGAAGCTGGGATAAATGATTTTTCGATCAACAAACGTGAAGTGATTCGTTCTCAGGGCAGAAAAATTATATTTAATGTCAACAAGTTTTTACGAAAGCTCTCCAATCTAGGATA